>JAUZNC010029414.1:0-21242 GCA_034780395.1 Vannuccia rotundouncinata | reverse complement strand
TCGCTTCGCTATCTCGTAATAATAGATATCCTCGTATGGAAAAGTAGCACTTTTCCAATTTCAGGAAAATAGTTATACTTTTTCATTTATATACTTAGGAATAAACAGGAATAGATTAAAAATCTATTAATATAATTTTTTTATTAATCCACTAGATGAATTGTGGTAATAAGTATATATTTATAGATCTATTAAATATTGTATCAATTGAATATTGATAGTACTAAATATTTGTTTTAAGTTGTAATTTTAACACATTCTTTATGGCTATAGAAAGAAAAAATCTCTTTCTATAGCTGGTATACAAATTGCCGAAAAAATATTAGATTTCTATAACTTAGCAGACATTTAATTGGGTCATTATAATTAAGGCCACTAACTCTATGGAATAAAATAATATATTATACATATAAAAGCATAAACTTACTTAATTTTGTATATAATGATATTAAAATAAACCTATCCACTACAATTACATCACACAGATTTATCAATGTATGAAAATAATTATATAATTTCCATAGCTTATGAACTATTCTAATAGAAACAGAAATTATTCAATAGCTAGATCTCCCTTACACATTTCACAATGTATAGTCCTTTTCTAACATTAATCTAAACTGCTACCACATACATGAGAGTGCAAATTTATATATAAATGAGGGTGATCAAGATTAATGTTGTTTGTGAGTATCTAACTATACTGTGCAAACAATATAGCAAAATGCAGGTGTTTTCTTTTCACTCTTTGTATATAAAATTAATAGTAATGTCATCCTGTGGTATGACCAGGAAAAAATTGCAAGCAAAACATTTTCTTCAGATTCTGAAACTATACATATGTAAACATTGTAAAAAAAGTCGACCAATCTGTAACAAGTGATTACTTTGTAATATCCACTGGCATATGAACATTGCAGACCATGCTTTCTACAGCTACAGTTATTTTTGGCACACTGGCCTTTGCAACAGGCAATGGATGATTTTGAACAATTTATTTGGTGCTAGCAGTTGATTGGTTGGGACTAGTAGAAGTTTGCCATCTTTAAGATGACAATCCCACTCTTCAGCACTAAGACTCATATCTTTGTTCTCTGAAGTCATGGTGTTTTGCAGCTGCAGAAATGGGGGTCAAGGATTGGGGTGGGATAGCTGTGGATTTGGAGCTTACTTTTCTATGAATTTTGCATAATAGAGCTCATTTAGAGTTCTAAAGCTAGCTGATAAAACAGATCTCTATAGCTTTTGCAATGTCCTCTTTGTTAGCATCTTTCCTCAGAAAAGTCACTGCTACAGATTTCAGACTGTTAATTTCTTGTAATATTTTAAGTGCAAAAAGAATAAACTTGCAAAGATCACAAAACTAATCCCCATATCTGCTTCAGAAATATTTTTTTTTCTCTCTCCAATCTATTTTTGAGACCATCTGTCTTATGTACTAAAAGACAATTAGAATAAGCAAGTCAGTATTATTTCCTATGATACAGGTTTCAGATGTCATGGCATAATCCATAGCTGTCTTGACAAATAAAGTGTTTGCAGCTGCTCCAGCATGGCAGACTGTCATACCTGCCTCCTCTAAATATTGGCCATGGAGATATATGAATCTTTGCTTGTTTGCTTCATTGGCCAGAAATTCACATTTATTATTGATGAATATATATAGTTAAGTTATTTTGTGCATAGTAGTCTGTGTTGTGTATCTACTGGAAGCAAATTTGTATGGTTTGCAAATGGGATGTACTAACAACAAATTTATTTGTACCAATGACAAATTTAAAAAAATTAGTAAGTATTTTAATAATATTATTTTTGTGATGGGCATATATTGACTGCATTCTAGTGTATAATTGTATTGTTATAGTTTTATGTTCAATATTAAGTTAATTTAAATATTTAGTTAGGACAGCCAAAATTATTATACCAATTACAAATTTTAAATTAAATAACATAATTATAACATATGACAGCAAATGATTATTTTTATAAATCTATTTTAAAACATCTATTAAATTTCACAAATTATGAATTTTTGAAAAGCCTCTGGTTCATGTACAGAAAATAATACAAATATAATTTGTAAAAAGAAATCGTACAATTACTAACTAAATTATTCAGCAAACAGTATATATGGTTCATATACTGTATGAACAGTTGGATACAAAAATATTATTCAGAAATCCCATTTGTGAACTGGAAAAATTCTCTTATGGTACACAACATCTGTAACATGAAAGAAAGGAATAGCTAAGCATGATTGCAAAAAATATTATTACAGAACAATTAATATGTTCCTCTTTTATAATTTTACACTCCAGAGATAAACAAAATATTTTAATAACAAATATATTTTATAGTAAATTGTACATATTAACAATTTAAATATATATATTACCTTTGTACCAATTAACAGGACCAAATATGAAACCTGTAATTACAGGATAACAATATTTGTCTAAAAATGAATCTTTTTTGGGTGTTAACAATTTGTCCCTGGTTAGTTCTTCGTGTCCATGATGATTATCTCCACCCATGTCTAGCGTAAAAAGAACAAAATATAATCGAAACTACAAATATATTTATTTGAATTTTCCTCTATTAAAATTGTTATTTATAACACAATTTTAGTGTAAATAGTTATTTGCGTAAAATTGTGTGTAATTAAATTTTCGTTTGATATTGTAAATTTATTTTACTATTTCTAAATTTTATATTATTAATTATTATAGTTCATTAATAATCATATACTAACATTTTATACCATTATGAATTTTATTTGTCTCTATCGTATACCACATAATTTTTAAATATTTTGGTAATAACATGTACAATAATTCATTTCTATAAGACAGACAAGCAGCTATAAAATGTATGTAGTAAGTGTATGGCCAACTCGTTATAGATAAAAATTTCCACAATCAAAAAGACTGTACCTATCGCAACAAATACAATATATTTATGGAAGTTCCATGTGTGATACATTTAAATTTTATATATGAAAAATACAATTAAACAAATTTCTTTATTTAAAACTGTTGTACTTATATAGTACCTACATAAATTCAACGAAAAAAAACACTAATTACATTTTAAGAACAACTGTATTTCTTTATTGTGTATACATACTTCTTTTTGCAGCTATATTTAATTATATATATATTTCGTGTATATTATATGGTTTATATTATGATTTTTTTTACTAATGATAATAAATCAATAATAGTTACCTTATAATATCATTAATCATAGAAAATAATTTTAATAGTTTGAAAAATATGAAAGTTTGGAAATATAGCACATTAAATTCCAAAAACTATACATTCCTACGTACTGATCTGGTTTTATTTTGAGAAAAAAAGAAAGAAATTAGAATAACAGAAAACGGTTTGCTAATTTAGTGTATGTTAGAAATATTAAAACATGTATTATTATTCCGGTCACTCTATCGAATTATTTGAGGTTTCAAATTGTAGTTTATTAGTAATTCTCATGTAAAAGCATAAAACACTGATTATTATCATTATTATAACGAACCAAAAAGACTATTATAACACTTTATTTTAAACAAACAATGATAGTGACAAAATTCTATGAAATATAATATAATGACAACAACTAGATAACAACAGTTCCTAAAAATAGTAGTATGACATTTGACTTTAGATTAGATAACACGTTGGTTAAAGTTCGTCATGTTGAGCGAGTTGTTCAGGAGTTAGATGACAGGCAGCAGGCGTGGCGAACTCGAATAAATAAGTGCACCGACTTGGTTCAGAAACCGAAAGGAGTTGATTCTTTGGTCCACAAGATACTAGTATCTGAACAAAGAAAGTAACAGGTTAGTTAAATCAGGGAATTTATTCGGCAATTGAAATTGATCACCTCATAATCCGATTAATTAGTATCAATAATTACGATCAATATTTAACCAACCTTGGCCGATCTGTTAGGTCCATTCCAGCAGGATTGTCCATTTTCATAAATCATGTAACCGAATTCATTGCCATTAGGTGTTGGTTCCCATCGTCCCCATTTACCCAATGACGGGCCTCCACTGTCCTTGCCACTCTGAGTGGCTTCCTTAAAGGGACAAAGCCGGTAGGTGTACTCTCGGTCAGACAACTCGTAACACTCACTAGACTCTGCCAGTGGGAAGAAGGCATTTTCGGGACCGTAGCTGTGTCCTAGCAAATCAGTGGCTTCTCTGTTCATAGGAAAGAGAGGTATTAACTACACCGGCGGTCAATTTGTAATTGCTATCGTACAACCAAATACATTTTCATAGATGTTCATAATTAGATGTTTTGAAACATTTCAAAAGTCCATATTTTTCACCAATTATGCGGTACACATTCAAGTACCCACTTTTAAAATTATATTATTATTAAAATGGTACTACACAGCTTAGCGATATATATTTGGTGTGAAATTAGCCCATTTTCAAATGTTGCAAATTATATATATATATATATCATGTACCATATATATATACCATTAGACGATTAAATTTTCTAAATTTCTAAAAAACTACCAAATTAATAATGCTTTCAGCAATAATACATTATCTGTTTAAGATTTTATAAATCAAACCTACTGAGAGAAATAGATCACCAAGAATAAGGATGAAATTAGAAGAAACAATTTTTCACCACGAATAAAGGGGAATCTTTTCTGCAAATGGGGTAAATAAATGGCGCCGATGTGTATATGTTTATTCATATTTCGATAAAATTTGGCGATCTCAATATGAAAAATACTCACATTTTTCTGATAAAAATGACATTGATAAAAATTAATTCATATTGATAGTAAAAGATTTTTTGGATGATTTGTAACTTTGTAATGTTAAATTTTATATCAAAATAAATATGGTTACTTTGAAAGCAAAAATTGTAACCGATTAGTAAATTGAGGAATACTCCTAAAATGAAATTTAATAATTTAACTATAATATAACTTACTTCTTTTCATTGACTAATGCGTTATATTTCTCATCATGTTCATTGAATTGTGATCTGGCTTTGTCGGCAGCTGAAAACATTATACAATAATATATATTAGTGATTAGATAATAAATAAATTTTTATCACAAAGAATCAAAATATGCAAGCCAGACATTTTTACTTGTGTAGCGATGATCATCTCAAAATCTGTTTTAATTGGTAACGATATCAAAGAATTGTTACAAAAATTTCATACATTATTTATAGTAATTGCTTTTTAGAATAATATCGTGACCATACATGATTTAAGTGAGAATGCTGTTAAATGGTCGCGATTAAATTACCTTCCATTAATAGCTTAGTTGCTTCGGAATAGTCACGAACAGTTTCAGGTTGGAAAGAAGAAGCGTTGTCAGACTTATGTTCCTCATCCTGCAAAATAAGAATTATTATGGTTTAATTCTACTTAGATATATTGTAAGCAGTAAAAATGTTCATTTAAAAATAATATTATACATAATTTGAATCTCAATTTAAAATCTCTATTGGCCCAAATATAATCATTTATTAAAGGGGCTTTAATATATATATATAACTTTAACCTTCTAAGGTACCCTTGGGGGTATAAATGACTAAATGTAGTAGGTCTCAACTACACTTAGGTCAGGATCAAATAAAAAAAAATGTGGCTCTAGGTAAGGTAGTAGAAAAATCAAAAGTAGGAATGATATTATAGTAAAATAATCGAATGTGGCAACAGGCCACGTGAAGAAAAGTTTTGTTCCTCTTTTCGATTACGGTGAAAAAGAAGGAAATCCAAACACCTCAAACTGTAATTCATACCACAAAAACTATGAATGCCGCATCAAAGAATAGAATAGCAGCAACATGCTTAAGGAAAAATAAAGATAATAAAAAGTTTCATAAATATAAAATAGCAGGGTAACAAAATGGAAAACAAAATATAAATTGTTTCGAAATAAAAAGATTAATTCCTTCGCCAACTAACAAAACAGCATAAATAAAAGGTTAAGACAATATTTATGTAAAAACCAACAGTACATTTGAATAGTCCGATGACAACTTAAAATAAATACCTACCTTTACAATGGACTCCGCCAATGCCGGCTACAAATTATAAAGATAAGAACAAAACACTTCATATTTTTTAATCGTCAGCCATTAATAAAATTCTCTAGTTGACGTGTATTGGTTTGTCTGCCTAATAGAGCACTATAGGTTCATGAAGCTATTTTCAGTATTTTTTGTAGATGTCCAACTTTAATAATGAAAAACTTAATATGTAATATTATTAGAAATAAGTGCACTAAAAATATGGACACAAATGCAATACAAGCAAGTACAATTACTTATCGATAAAATGCAGGTAAATGAAGCACGTAAAAAGTCGACTCAACAAACAAGCAATGAACATTTCAAGTTACCTCTTCGGAATCATTCTCTTCACTTTCTAAATCGGGCTACAAAAGCAAAAATCTTTATTTCTATAAAGACTTAAACCAATCGTTAATTAACGCAAACAAATATTTCACAAGAAGTAAAATGGTATATTCCACAATTAATTTAAAGAAAACAGTATAAAATTTTATAGTAAAAATGGAAAGGGTTGCATTAAATTTGGAGTAAAACCTACCTCCGCTGGTTTTTCTGAAGGTGACTTATAGAGATCTTTGATATTCGGCCAAATCTTCTCCGTGAATAAGACCTCGTCAACAGTGTCGTTGTCATCGAGATATTCCTGCGATTAAAGTCAAAACAACTTCGTGTATAAATATTGTTAACACTATGTCATTACTGTAACTGTTAATTTAGTAACAATATTGAAAATACTTCAAATTTTTAACCACCTTTGCCTCCTGAGGACTGACTTCGCCATTCTGGTCAATATCAAATTCTATATGAGTCTGCATCTCATCAACCGATACTCTGAAATTTAAAAATAAATATATATTACAAATTAATTACAAATGTGCTATGTAAATTTTTTAATTAAATTATCATGACATTAAAACAAATCACTCTGAGCTACTGAAAAATACATTGAGTTGAAACGACTTAACATTTGTGTAATAAAAAATACATAATATTAACTAACACTTCCTGATATTTTTCTTATTTATCGATATCATAAACAATCTTTAGATAGAAAACAGCACATACTACACAGTAGTACACTATTTAGGACACATTTTAACTCTTATTAAACCAAATATAAATAAATAACTTTACTTGGAATCTTTGTTAGTATCGAGTGCACCAAAAGCAACGAGAATAGCGGCTTTGTTGTTTTCCTCTTTGGCCTTTTCGTCAGTCTTCTTCCATTCATCCTCCTCGGCTGTCTTGGCAGTCTTTTCAGGCTCCTCGGCAGAATTTTTTTGCTCTTGGGCGATGGATCGTTCCTTCTCGACTTCCTCGATCTCACTGTCTAGCGTCTCCAAGCGAGACTTCTTCGACTCTAACTTCTCTTGAGCCTACAACGATCGGAAGAGGATGATCCAACAATGCATCAATTGAGAAACTATTTAAAAAACCATCTATTTAAAATTTAACTCTACAACAATATCCCTCTGGACAAAATTAGATCTACAATATATTAGAAAGATCCACTGACCTGCTTCAAGTATTCCTGGTACACTTGATGACCCTCTGCCATTAATACTCTCCTCCTGTCGGTCTCTTCTCGTGCCGCTTTACCAATTTCCCTGAATACAGGAGAACACTTTCAATTAGCAAAATATTACAATTATAGAAATAATACTAGCTCACGATACAGGTAAAATTAATAGACATAACTGAATTAACACACTTAATAAAACAAGTATTACAATAACATTTTTAACAATTCAAACCTACCAACAAATGCTTTTGCATGAAGCAAGTCCATTGAATTCATCACTACCATCACAACAATCTGAAATTTATAAATTTAATTAATTCATTTACTATTACTAACAAACAAAGATTCACAGTTGAACACTATAAAAAATCCAGGAAACAGTTATTTTACCACAAATGCCATCATTGACTCGTGAAGATGGGATAAAGACGGACTTGTGATGATTGTTGTCACAGTGAAAGAACCCATTGCTACAAGCTGCAGTCCCTGGTTCATCAGAGGCATCTCGACAGTCACAATAGTCGTCATTGACCATTGACCAAGAAATTTTACCTGATCCATCCAGACAGCTAAATGGTTCGTCCACCTTATAGAAATGTGCCTCTGAATGAAATCAAATAGAAATTAAAAAACAATTTAGAAGTTTTAGAAAATTATGTAGTTAATAAATATATATAACACTCTAGAAAGTTAATTATGGTTTGGTAAGATCATATATTATTAAAATAACATTGTTTTAAAATATATGTCTCTTTGTAAAACTGATTGCACATAGACATAGGTAAATAAAAAATAATTAACAAAATACTGATCATTTGATCAAAAATTATGTTTAACTGTAAGTGAATTCAGAAATGACCACAGAGATGACCATTATATATTTAGGTAAAATATGTTATGAATATTTTGCTTTGCATAACTAGCCCATCCCTTTGATGTGTGATACTAAAGTTTTGCAATATAGTGACAACATGAAATATAGTAATACAATTATATAACCATTAGGAATATATCAATGTTTTGAATAATGTGAATTAATAGAATAAGAAATCCAGATGAGAAATAGTTCAGGATCCCAGAGGGTTTTAATCAAACTATTTGGTGCAAAAGGTTTGATACTTTATCAAGTAGTATGACCCATGGGCTTATAAAAAAAGTTGCAGAAATTGAACATTAATTTTATGAACATTTTAGAATTTTTTCCCCTATTAAAGAATAGAAAAAATGTCTGGTTTTCACCCAAATTTCATGAAAATGCACATTATAAAAAATAAAGATGTTAATTAATGTTAAAAATCATTTTGTATAGCTAACTGTTACCTACACATTACAAGCAAAATAAGATTGAAAAGTCTAGCTAATCATTTTCTAGAAACATATTACTATTAGTACTAAAGTCTATTTCAGGCATATTTTATCTTGAGAACTAATATTAAAATGTTTCTAGAAAATGATTAGTTTGACTAATCCATATAATGTTACTTGTAATATGTAGAAAATGCTTAGATTAACAAAATGATATGCATCAATTGATTTTAAATTATGAATAACAATTTAAATTTCTTTAAAGTGAGTATTTTCATGAAAATTGGGGGGGAAAAGTTTTATATTAGTTAATATAGAAAAACACTAAAAATTTTGTTAAAAAATTACAATTTCTGCAACTTAAGACTTAATATTATTTATCCCTTGGATCATATTACTTGAATAAAGTATCAAACCTTTTGCACCAAATATTTTTATTAAAACCTTCTGGGATCCTGGACTAATAGAGTATATATTTGGTTAAAAACAAATAAAAATAAGTAATTTCATAATTATATATGGTTGTGCTTTTGTATCAAGAGTGACAATGCTTTTCCTAATTTGAAATTTCAAGTTAAAATTATAAGAATTAAAGCAATTTAGAATTCAATACAATACAATATATCATAATATTGTTAATAAAACTATTATTTTAAAAATATGAAAGAACAGATTATTAATAAGTCAGGCATGTGATTTGAAAATTGATTGAATATTGAAAATTATGAAACTGGGATCTGAGGATGAGGGCAAAGGACTTGATAGAGGATTAGGGGAGCAAGGTAGTATATGTCATATTTTCAAAGCAAAATGGTAAGGTACCCTTGAAAAAACCCCATATATATATATTTTTTAAAGTGCAACATATTACAAGGGTGTTTATTTTTAGAAACTTACCATTTACAGGAACATCAGAATATGATTTTAGTTGGGGGGGGGGGGGGGGAGGGCCCTTCTAATGAGCAGGCAAAGTGAAAATATAGCACAATTTTTTTATAAGCATAAAAAGTTCTTTGTTGTATTTGCTTACAAATTTTCCAATTTTAGTGGTCATAGATTATACAAATGTTGTTCTGAATTTTAACTCTTTTAAAAAACTTGTCAGTACTTTATATATGTAGGTACTTATATAGGGTTTGCCAATAAAAACTTCAATTTTCCAAATTTTATTTAATCAAAATTACATGTACCTAATAGAGTGTAATAAAACCTATTAAAATATGTGTAAAAATGTAACAATGTATAACAAATATACCTCATAAAGTCAGTAAGAGTGTAGCACTTATAAATAATCACCATTGATATCAATGATTTTGTGAAGGTTGACTTTAAAACATTCAAATTATTTAGTCATTTGTTGATTTGTGATATTGTTTAAAAATGCATTAACATATTCTTCAACTTCTTGTGATGTATTGAAGATTACCTGTCATCTGAATGTTTTGTAATTTCCGAATATATTCCAATCCATTAAATTGGTGTCTGGGGAGTATGCCGGCTGCTTCAGCAGTGTCACATGCTCTTCCTTGAGCCAGTTCTGGATGACTATAGCCACATGTGGTCTGGCATTATCATGTTGGATAATGATTTCCAATCGTGGCACAGCTCCTTTGAATACAGTCAGCATATTTTGTAAAACCTCTTAATACTGCTCTGCATTGATGGAACCTCCATCATGTAAAAATTCTTTGTAATGCAAAGTCTTTGAAAAATTGCTTGCCAGAATCATCAAGATCGTTTTGTCTGAAATGGTATGCCTGGCCTACCCAAGCTTGATTACACTTTGGTGGCATGACATCTTGTAGGTATATCCATTTTTCATCTACAACAATGATCTTATCCTTCATGCCTCTTCTTGAATATGCAGCTATCAATTCTCTGCAGCACTCGATATGTTGTTGTTTGTTATTGTCATTCAGTGAATGGGGTACCCAATGACATAATAAGGACATTTTGTGCAGTTCTTTGGTTAAAATATGGTGAACTGAGCATTCAGGAATGCCTGTTAAATAAGCAATATGTAACCAAAAAATCTTACAATTCTCTTCTATGAGCTCACAAACTGCACCAACAGCCTTTCTTAAAGATTCATGTCCCCCATCAAATTCTTTGCAAATTTGCTGAACCCTTTGTAAGCTGGTAGTGGCTTCTTGCTCACCTTTTTAAAGTGCAACACTTGATGTAATGATTGTGAATTTATTGAATAAAATGAATACTAACTCATTATATAATAATGACAATTGATGTATATGAGAGCAATTTTCATTTTAAGTCAGTAATGACCTAATGAAATATAGTTGACACTCTATTATAACAATCTTCCTTGTTGTCTTATTCCTTGAGGGCAATACTGCTTGTATGTGGCTCACAGTCAATATGTAACATCAACATAGACCAATTTTTATCATGGTAAACAGAAATAACTCCACTGTAAATTATATAATTTCAGTATGAAGATAACTTATAAATAAATGAATGACGAGAGGGAACGGGGGGGGGAGGTTTTGAGTTTTCTGTCTTTCAGTCACACAGTCAATATAGTATAATTTAATATTGAGAAATTCAGTTGATGAAATTTATTGTACATTAAATATATAGTATAAAAAAGGCACCTTTAAGATAACAAAAAAGGGAACACTTAAGATATCAAAAAATGGCACCCTAAAGAAATTATCAGAATACTTATTACATTTAGAATGCTCCACCTATATGCCTGTATTAACGAATTGTTTATTACATATAACACATTTTTTTTTTTTGGGGGGGGGGTCTAAACTTACTTCAGACCCCCACAATAATAGTTTGGGAGCCCAGACCCCCTGGTTCTGATGCCTATGATTTATTACTCATATGTAACAGTATATTTTTACCTATAAATGGTAAATTGTTCTGTTTATTACATATGGATAGCTTGTCTAATCTTAAACAGAATGGCTAATTTTTCCATTTATTATCTCCAGTTTAATTGTTGCACTACCTATTTTAAGTAAATTGAATTGCTCAATAACAACTTAGATCAGTTGCTAGCCTAAACAAAATACTTAATGTATTATTTAATTTAAATAAATTGTTTGCTAGCCATTTGAACCAGTTGCTGGACCAAAAGAAGCAAAACCAATCCCTTGCATTATTATTTATAGTAAATTGAATCATTTGCTGTATCATTTTAACTGAATGAAATTGCTCACTAGCAATTTGAATCAGTCACTGACCAAAGAAGCAAAACTAATACTTACTCTCTTATTTTAGTTATTTAAATTGCTTTATAGCTGATCACTAGCAATTTGAATCAGTCAATGGACCAAATAAAGTAAAACCAATTTTAAAAAATGTCTTATTCAAGGAAAAAAAAGGTCATTATTCTGTTTCAGAAGTTTTTCCAGAATTATTTGAAGTTTTCATTACAAATATGAGTTAAGGTATTAGCTAGGCAATTTAACATCTTTAATTTGAAAATTAATAATTATAGTTCCTATTCCATATAATAACAAGCAATTGAAAATTGAATAGTTAGAAACAAATGAATAACTGCAAACAAACTTTTACAACATGATAAAATTGATGACAACAGCTAGGTTCAAGTATGAATAGGCAGGTATTTAGTATATTGGAAGTGATATATATATAATCAGGGCTTCCTATTGTTTGAAAATTTTGTTTTACATATAAATTTCCATATGCCAAACATTATTGTTAATTTCTGAATATTAAAACTTTGCAAATGATATTGTACTATTATTCTAATTTTAATTGTATATGCTGCCTTTTAATTAGCTATTTATACATTCATATTAAGTTTTAAAAAATATTTCATACTTGATAAAGAAACTCCTCTTGGTTTCGATACACAATTTACAACTGTAATGAGACAGAAAATCGCTAAGACTATTAACTTTTGCATTTTCACAATTACAATTTTGACAAAACAAAAATTATAACCGAAAGTAGTCGTGTTTGTAGTAAATATTGAAACAAAAAACTATGAATATTAAGTAAAGTTTCAAATATTGTTTTACACAAATCCGATATACAGGGGCCCTGGAATAATGTTGGGTAATAATGTGATTTCCGAATAGAAAGTTTGAAGGTTTCAGCTTAAAAGTTATAATTTAAGGACATTGTAATCATGTAAACAGCGTAAACATAAAAATTTCTATATCGTATTAATTAATATTATTATATAATTATTTTCATTTCAAACTCAAGTCTTCGTCCTAGATTCAGATCTAATTCGGATATTTTTTGTGCAAAAATGGGACACAAGGCTATACCGGGTTCGATTGACATGGAAATGCGATGAAAATTAATGACATATATATGGCAGCTGGATGTTACCGGTGCAACGGAATATAATGGAATACAAGGGAATATATTTAAATTTAAAAAAATCTATTTTTAAATACGATTATGAGAAAAAAGCCTTATGTAAACTTAAGAAAAATAAAAAATATATTTTTTCTCATTTTTATTCATACCTACCACTTAATTAAAACATAGTAGTTTAAATTATATCAAAATTGATAACGAGTCATGCCACAATTTAGGGTATAAACTTAAATTTGTTTAGCTAGTTATATCTATCAAGAAATTGTGGGATTAACATTTTATTAAAATTTAAAAATATAGAACAAAAAGAGGTTAGTAATTGGTATAGACGCGAATAATATATGATTCGAAAGCTGTATAGAATCTCTATCGCGAACTAAAATAATTGTCCAGCGAAATTGATTACACCGAAAATATAGAACAATCGTCCTCGACACTTTACATTTACTTGGTGATTATTTAAGATATAAAAGAGAAACACAATTTCCGATCCTATAGCTGTCAATCCTACTTTTGCATGAAAATATTGGCCATTGTATACCTACCATCCAAAAGAAAGATATTTTGAAATATGTATTTCATACCTATTAAATACATATTTTTTTATAACGTAACACCATAACGTAAGACTTTTTAACTAAAATTTTTGAAGTTCGAATTAAAAACGATATATACATTTAAAATACTAATGCAATATTTTGAAAGAAAGCTTTGTTAAATTGTTTTACTTGTACATTATTGTATATTAAATAGTGAATATTTTAATAAAAAGCTGCATCAACTGAAAATTATAAGAATGATTGCTAATGACAATTGAAACTATCCGCAAAAAACTATGTGAAAAATCTGCAAACGCATAAAAAATAAAACATATTTTATAAATAAATTTTATAATATCAAGATGTACAACATTAATAAAACTGAAGTTTATTTGAAAAAATATTAGTATTCCGAACTAACCAAACAATTTACAACAAAAGATCGATTTATTGAGTAAATTAAATTATGATAAAAGAGAAACACGTTTCAGTAATGACATCATCATAAAGCTAAAGAACAAATTATCTTTTGCTTTAATTTGGAATTCTCCCAAATTTCACAAAGAAATTACTATTTACTGTTTTCTTATAATTTTCTTTATTGTATAACAAACTACATATATTATTATTACAATCTAAAATCAACGAATATTCTTGAAAAGATATAAAGATACATTTACTTTTCAAACATAGTATCACAATTAAATTATTTAGTTATCAATTATACCAAAAAAGTACAAAATCAAGAATAGCAGTACAAAAAAATTGTGAAAACTTTACAGAAAGGTAGTGTACAGAAAACAAAAAGCGTAATAAATTTGTACAGGTATTTGTGCGGTAAATTCTTGACAATTTATGAGGTGTGTGGTGAATATTTACCCCCTCGCTCCATTCCCTTTTCCTTAAAAATGGTTTCCGCTTTCAGTTTGTATTTCTCCGCAATAGTACTGTCCTGTTTTACGCCCTGACCTTTGAGGTACATAACTCTAAGATTAGAACAAGCCATACCGTGACCCAGATCGCAGGCTTTCTGTAATGGAGCCAAAGCTTCAGATTGCGTTTCGGGATTCTTGAAGAAGAAGCATCCCAAGGCAAAACAACCACCATCGAAGTTAAGTTCACATGATTTTTTGAAGAAGCTATTTGGAAAATATAAAATAAAGCTTAACTAATATTAGAAAAATAACAATGAATACAACATTACAATGTACACAATGATTTCTAGCTTTATTATCAATTCATATGTAAAGACCAAAACTTAACTTTCAAAACCCACATTAAAAATTATCCTATTTTTGAGTAATTATAAAACTAACCAACATTAAATTGTGTCATGTCTTTTTATAATAATAAATTTAAGGAATAATTAATTGTAATTAGTCATCGATTATATTTAAAACATAAAACCAAAAATATAAGAATAGCATGCTTTGTCCAAATCAGTGGCCTAACAAGCCCTTGTGTACAAAATATTGATACTTTGTTTCCGTATTTTTATTCAGATTTTATTAAATTATTTAAAAAAAGACGAATGGTCGGATTATTTTTCTTTGTCTTATGATAGGAAAATTAATACAATACAATAGGTTAAGTTAAGTATAAGGTGAACTATCTGTGTCCCGACTGAAAATTTAGCAGATTTATATTGTAAAAGGGATAGGAATATTAAAAAAATAGGTTTCAGGGGCAAAACAATTATGTATAATTTTTAGAAATTACAAAATATGTAGTGAAATAATAGCCACATAAAAACCGACATATTCTAATAGACCGTATCTGTATGAGACAAAATAAAAGGATTTTTACTGATGGATAATAGTACAAGTATTTCACAGCAATAAATTTATAGAATATGTCTACATCAAGCTATCCTCTAATCTGCTTTTACAAGTTTATAAATGATTACTATCGTTCATACATTACAAGTACCAGATTATCCATGCTAGTAAGATAACAGTACTAAATCAAATTTCTTGAGAGATTGATGTTGAAATGTGCATCATCTACATTAAGAATATATATTAGACACAAATTAATGCAGAATTTGTCCTTCGAATAGTCCAGGGAAATTATAGCATTTCTAATTTAATTGACTTGGACTGGTTGTAGGTAATAACCACTTTGTTTTTAAAGTTATTTTTATTCATTTAGTATGGAATCATTATGCGGGAATCCAAAAATATTTTTTCCAATTTACTATTAACTTTTGTACAATAGATAATAGTAATTAGTAACATAATATAATTTTTTAATAATTAAAAATATACTACACATGATTTACATATGAAAAATATTAATGTTATCCACCAATTAACTTACCGTTTTGCCAAATCAAGATTTCTTGTATGACTGGCCATTCCCGATTCATTCATTAATCCTGCCCCCATACAACACCGATCATGACTTCCCTCAACACAACCAGTTTCGAAATGCTGATAGGCTTCTAAGACATCTTTATCAGTTCCTCTGCCATATAGTTTGCAGTTAGCAATCTTCAGGCAACTCTCACCAAAATGAAACTTTTCACAGTTGTATTTGTAAACATTTGCTGCCTGCACAATGTCATGTTTATAGGTTTCCAACCAAGATCCCAAAGAATGACAACCTAACAAGAAAAAGGAAAAAAATAAATTACATAAACTCCTGCAACTTTAAATTAAGTTAGGTATTTTACACAACAAAAAAAATAAACTAACAACAAATTCATGGGTTTAAAAATTGTGGTGTGTATGAATCCTGGTTCTATTACAAATTATCCTATTTTCACTAAATGTATTTTATTAGACAGGTATAAGGTAACCTTTATAATGCATAATGTTATAAAAGATATTAAAAGTAAAATGGAATGTTTTTTCATAAATCAATTGTTTTAGTAGATATTAAATAAATGTAATATCATTATAACAAAATGGATCAATAATATTAAAAGTGCTTTTACCCTAGACTATTCCAGTAAATTTTGTTTCAATCCAAATTATTGCCAAGATCTTGGGAATACAGAGCTTATTGTTATATATAAACAGATATGAATGGCTAAAATTTTGGGTGTGCAATTTTAGTTAAGACATGATCATATTCTTATTTATGTATCAAAAAGTATATAAATAGATAATTTGTGAATTATTTTAATATATACTCATAATAATAAGCAAATGATATTTTTTTAAATAATAGAATCTTTTTAAAACGATTTTTTAAAACATCAGACTTGTGATTATGGAACTAGAGTCAGGCATGATAATGGTAAAATGATAAGTTGGCAGAACTATCACAAGCAAGCAAAGGCCAATATTTTTGATGTTATTATTTCACCATAGCATAAGAATAAAAGAAAAGACATATAAAGGATTACCAAAATTTCCTGATTTCAGGATTTTTTTTGGAATTCTATGATTTGTGTTTAAAGATTGAAAGATAATTAAAAGGTAGCCTACCCACATTTGTTCATCCAGTTTTTTTTTAACAATATTAGCCTCCAACTTTGTAGCTTCCACTAAATTTGCTAGTGCTCCTTTAATTTCTGCTTTAACAACTGTTTAAACTATAGTTGCAGCATCAAACTTCTCTAATTTGACCAATTCTAACAAGCAATATATGGATATTATTGTACTCCAATTCCAAGACCTCATCAAAACAGGTGTTAAAATAAATTTAGTAAACACTCATTTATTCAATGAGTTATATTTGGTAGAATTGCATATTGTAAAATGTTTTATTTGCCACCCACAAGAATTTTGAGTAGCTACTGACTCAATCAAGGAAGCATACTTTATGGAGATCTGAAATATCATCCTAAAAATTGAAACTTCTAATTGAAACTTTTAGAAGTTTCAATGGTAATATGGTCCAAAGAAGTTCTAACTCCATTATCTTTGTGATTGCTATCTCTCCAGATATCTCATTTCTAGAAAAACAAGCCGTAATGTAATAGGCTTTTGCTGACATTTAGATTTTTCTTGTGCTTTCTAGTTTTTGTGTTGCTTGATAACCCCTACAACACTTTTCATTATTGAAATCTCACAGTTGAAATCTCAACAAACCAATCTTTATATTCTTCAACACTTAATTATACTCAGTCTGAAATTTAGTGATCCTAATTTTACTAGCAATGCCATTCTGAAATGGATATTAAGGAGAAATATTAACAGCAAGAAATTTAAGTAGGTGTGTGAAAGTAAGAGGGAAAACTCACAGTTAATATTCTGGCAGTCTAACCAGCCTCCTTAAAATATTCTAGATATTTTTAACAGGGCCCAATGACTACACAGTTATGCAAATATTTTGTATTGCATATTTTTGTTGATCTCAAACTTGACTAACAATCACATAAATCAAGATTGGAATTCTGAAAATTTGGACTCTCTGAATATTATTATTATTATAAATAAAGTTAAGTAGGTGTGTGAGAGGTTTTTAAAAGTCTGCCACCCCTCTGACTTTATAAAAAACGACTATCTAACAAAAAAAAAACTGTTGATATGCACCTCCCATTAAGGTTACTGGCACCTATAATTGAAAGGGCTTCTGTTGTAACTGGGGCCGCCCTCTTGCTATTATTATGAGGACATCTTATGAATGAGTGCCCCTTGTCTATAACTATAAGGCATTGACTAGCTATGATAAAGTGTGTATCCTAACTAAAGTTACAATTGCTTTCTAATTTTGACTAAGCAAGCCCATTAGATCATGTATGGTTAATGGTGCTATCTAGCTATTGTTTTAATGGCAGTTCCATTTTTTGAACAGACATTATTGAATGATTAATGAAACACACACATTTAAAAAAAATTATTGTGGTAATAGATTAGGTAAGTTGATTAAAAAATATAATTATTATATATTTAGATAACTGTTATTCATAATAAATATTTATGTATTTGTTATTTAAAACAAATATTTATATAAAACAGTTAAATCTATTATATGGATTGATAATATGTGAAACAAACAACAAATTTACACCCCAAATGTTAATGGTTAATTTTTTATGACATATGCATATATTTTAAAATATTTTTGAAAATTTATTATTCCTTATATTTGATTTTAAAAATGTTGTTTTATGTAATATAAAATGACAAAATAATTGTTTTAACATGCAGAACATAAAAATCAATCATGTATTTCAAATTTTATGAAAAAGGATTATTTATTTTGTTTAGCAAAAACAAAATCTAATTATTTTTTAGATTTTGCTTTATCTTAAAAACCCTCTGCACATTTTTTTAGATATACCTATATTTTAATTTCCTATTGAATGGTGGCTATCTATTTAAGCCTATGATGCATTTTTTATTTAAGCTAAAAACACATATACTTTTTCTCAGAAAAATATGGATATTTTTAAAATTAAAAATATGAATGTATTATTATTAAAGTGTTGTAATTAGTTTAGACCTTTAATTAAAACAACTAAACAACTATACCTTTTAATTACATAAATTAAATGAATCTAAAAGTTTTGTTTTCTTAACAGTTTTACAAATGTTTACTTGCAAATATAATAGTAAATTGTAGTACTAAATAAATGCTAACTGGTAAGTCAAATTGGTTTTATAAGTTTTATATATTTTTATAAATCATAACTGATCATTTTACACTTTTTCAAAGATGCCACCAAAATGCATAAAGGATTCTGGAGCTCAAGTGATAAAAGCAAAGGTGAAGCGGTTATAAACTGAAGATGCAGCTAAATCAACAAATATTCAACATTGTTCAAGAAGTGCAAGATGACATAGAAAAAGTATAACCTAACCAGCTGACAGTAGAAGAAGATAAAGTGCAACATAGCCAAATTACAATGGAAGTGCAACTTAACCAATTGACAGTTGAAGAAATGCAAATTGAACCAGTTACATTGAGGAAGGGTTTTCAACTCATGATGGAAGTGGTGAGTCAAAGGAATCTACCAAAAGTATCTTAGAAATTTCCAGGTCTTATAGTTATCAAATGATATCAAAATTTATAAAGAATAGATGTCCTGCTCTCAAATACAAATTTGAAGTAAAGGAGTACAAAGACAGTTTGAAGCAATCAGATATTACTCTAAGAAAACCCCAACATGCATGGTTTCAAAAGTACTGATGGTTATACTGGTGCCCTGAAAGCCAAGGTCTGGCTTATCTTGCTTGTTTAAGAATGCAAATATGCAAAAAATACTTTGTTTTTAGTGAATAAGCCTTACTGTAACTGGAAGGAAGCTCCCAAGGATTTTCCAAATCACTTTCTGTATGTATGTAAACTATACAATAACTCCTGTTTGACTTCAACCATATGTCCAGTTTGCAAATGGTATGTATGGTTGGAC
This sequence comes from Vannuccia rotundouncinata, assembly GCA_034780395.1. Taxonomy (NCBI): domain Eukaryota; kingdom Metazoa; phylum Platyhelminthes; order Proseriata; family Coelogynoporidae; genus Vannuccia; species Vannuccia rotundouncinata. The sequence goes on along the minus strand of JAUZNC010029414.1, from coordinate 1,184 downwards.
ACAAATTTTTTTTTGCAAACCATTCATACAGTTCACAAATGGTATGAATTTGCCAACCTGATGCAACAAAGAAATTAATAAATTTTAAATCATTTTAATGATGAATGTTATTAAATTGCATATGGATAACTTGATAATCAGGCATGGGATTGGACTAACAGAAAAAAGCCTGAAATATATTTTGGAACAAGAAGTCAGAAGGGGTGTCATGGCTATGTGGTAAGCATAGTCTATAGATCTGCGAAAAGTGCAAAAATATTTGAAGCATCATTACATAAAATGCATATAAATAGGTGTTTAGATATATCTTATAATATTTTATTTTGTTTGGGAAACTACTTTCGTAAGACCCCCTACCCCTTTGAATTTTTATATCATTTTAGATGAATTAGAAAATTGACATTTCAGCCTGAAAAAAAGCCTGTACAATCCCATGCCTGCTGATTTTAAAATTAAAAACTTGATTAATTATAGTTATCAATATCTAACAAACACTTATTGATTTTTTTTACAATATTTTGAATTTTACCAAAACAGTAAATGATTTCAATAATTTTAGTCGCTAATAGTACTATGTTACATATGGAAAATTTTATTTTATTATTATAAACTTGATGAAATTCAGTTATTAATACCTTGGGATACATTGATTTTTACCAATACTTTGATGGAAAATTTTATTGTACTATTATCTACTCTAATTAAAGAAAAAAATTGCACTAATTAAATTTTTTTATAAAAATCATTGGAGTAACCTTATTAATGACCTTTTTACAATATATCATACATTCATTACTAATCCACTCACACCCACATTTCAGGGATTAATTTTTTTTGTGGGCAATATAAATTTGCAAAGTATACTGTTGTATGTGGTATTTTATCATTATACTCACACACATTAACCCTTTTGATATCGAGGTAATAACTATACTATTAAAAAATGTTTCTACAGGTTTTACAATTCAACAATGGCAAAATTTAAATCAATAGTGGCGCAGTATGTTTAGGAACTGCATGTGAAATTAATTAGCGGCAATGTCAGTTCATGTGTAGTAATCTCAGTTAACTAGTGGAAACTCAGTTCAATAGTGAACACGATTCATCTTAGGAGCGACAATCTCAATTCAATAGCGGCAAATATTTTATATAACCCTTCCAAATTACAAATAAATACAAAAGTC
>JAUZNC010029392.1:0-14451 GCA_034780395.1 Vannuccia rotundouncinata | reverse complement strand
TATCTTCTATCATAGTATCAATAAAAGATTCAGTATCTTCTATCATAGTATCAATAACAGATTTAGTATCTTCTATCATAGTATCAATAAAAGATTCAGTATCTTCTATCATAGTATCAATAACAGATTTAGTATCTTCTATCGTGGACTCCTTAAAGCAGTATTTTGGTAATTAGATATTTTATTAAAAGTTTTCTTTTCAATAAATGCAGAGTAAACAAAATTGTTTCAAGAAATATACCAGTTTGAAGATTGAAATTCTTGTAATTTTAGAAGTAAAATAGGTCAAGAAATCAATGTTTAGAAACTCATTAGTTATTGATGAATCATCAGATATTTATTATTATGTTTGCCTCAATAAATATCAATGACTTTTCTTTTTACTTATACAATTCCCACCATTTCAAAATTGTCAATTACCCAAAGAAATAGTTTAAACAGAAATAACTTCTTTTATTTATTAAGAGGGTTTTGCTGGTACTTGTAACACAAAAATCCTTGTAGAATATTTTATGTCATAGATTTCCAAAATTTTTAAAACAAATTTTTAACAAATGAATTCATCTCTTCAACCTTTCTTCTATTTTTGGGTATTTCAATGTAAACAGCCTTATTCAAAATTGTCCGACTAATCTTATTACTGTGGTGGAAATAATTTTTTTACTAGCACTGGTCTGGCAATAATTTTTTACTGGTCTGTCCAAAATGTACACTGGTCTGAGTAAAAAAACAACTTATTTAGATTTAACACAGACCTGTGTTATTTCTAGCCCTCCCATTATGATAACGCGTTCGGTAAATTATAAATTAATAAAATATATTATTAGATTCAATATAATATGAATAATTTGTTCTGCAGAGTCACCTGAATGCCATTTTTTGAACCACATCAAGTAAGATTCTATCACAGAGCTCATTCAAATATGCATATAATTCTGATATAAAACTTGTTTTTTTTATATAAAATCATTCTAAAACAAATCTGGGTATCTCGGATTTTGACAATGTCATTGGGTCCAATTTATATGTAAAATTATAAATCTAGCGTATTTCTATAATCAAAGTTAAATTATTTGTCCATAAAGATAAACACAAAAAGAATGCCTGAAATTGATCGATAGTTAAATGGATGAAATCTGTTTAAATATTTCTCATAGTTACTCGATGTAATCTATTACAACACTTTCTCATCTCGTGTATTCTGATTTATAATGGATTTATCGATATCTACATTTCAATATAATGTTTAACTTACATGACAATAAAGAACAAACTCTGAACTAATACTTATTGAATTGAAAATGGAAGGGTTGTACGTTGGATTAATTATACAAAATCAAGAATGCTATGGAATGTATAGAAAGTAAGAAAACAATTATGACTACGTCTGTCCTTCTCAAGAAAACTTAAAAACTGAACAAGCAGTTAGACAATCAGGCGAACCAGTGTCCTGTCTGTTTAACTATATTTATTTGCAGAACATTTATGGTTCTGTTGTATTTAGTGAACTTCAAGGTTATATCATGTAACAAATACTTTCAATCTTTTATGCCACCACCTTGATTAAAATATTACGATAGTGATCTCAGACTGGAATTTGATTACAATTATGTCATGATGGTGAACGTGGTTGACTATTTATCTGGATGTCATAGTTAACCTGGTGATGTAGGTTGAAACTATTTTTAGTACTTTAATGTTCGCAGTTGATCTGGTCAGTAAATACCAATTTATGAGAGCTTATGTTTAATGAAGCGTATCTCGTTATGGGTTAGTGTGTATTATTAGTCTTATATCAAAAGACAATAAATAGTTGGGCCTCTCAATTGTAGTCATATGTACTGTACAGTATATCGTAGGCGGAATATGTTTTGAAGACGATTTAGTACCTGCAACAAATATCGATTGACTATCTCAGCCGAAAAAAGGCTTCATTGTTATTACCGTCAAATGGTAAGTGGGCGCGTCTACTATACTATATAGTCTTTACTCATAACCTTCTAATTAGAAGAGATTCTTGCGCTGTGAGCGATTTTGTTTGTGAACAATAGAGTAGGCACTTCAGAAATGACCACCGGTTGATTTGTGTCTTGCTTTGGATTATTCTGCCTCACCCAGCTTCTACTATTATCTGGAACCAACATGAACACGTCACTTAGCGAAAGACGTATTTGCTAGTTGAGCAATTACATATTTGGTTGTGTAACAACGATGTCACAAGGTGGAGTTGAGGCCATTCCACATTAACTGTGAAACTTTCATATATTGTGTCAAGTTCACATTTCACATATCGTTTTAATGCGCAGAGATATACTTCATTATTTGTATGATAGGTGCCTTAAATGGAGACTGAAAATTTGTGTAATATTGAGTAGAATGGGTATTAATTCATTTAACCTGATTCTTTAAATGAAAATAAATTATTGATTGTGAATTTGTTGTTTAACGTATTTAAGATTACAAAATTATAATTTTCAGATTAAAATAATTTAAAGAAAAAATCTAATTTGATTTATTTTGATTTAAATTGACAATTAAGAAGATGCGAATGATCATGATTAAATAAACGACATATATTTATTTATTGTACATTTTTTCAAATCAGATTTACTCGACTCTGCGAAACGTGGAGGCAAGACGGCGGTGGAAAATGCCCTGAGAAGATATAAAATTGGAGTAAGTTGATTTCATAATTGAACTAACTTAATTAAAAGGACAATTATATCTTATCATTGACTTAACATATTGAAACATTATATTTGCTTAACTATTTAGATAATTTAGATTTATTATGATAGTGCGGCACTCAAAACCCGATTTTAAGGGAGACCTTGTTTTGGAGTCCGCCAAACGTTTTTTGCATTTCCTGCATCAGAAAATTGATCTGATTCCGAATGCAGTTGGTGCCCCTCCTTGAGCATTTTTCACAAATGTGTTAAAGACGGCCATTATCGAAAAAACTAGATGTAATAATATCTCGATAACTATTGATCATACACTAATTATGTTGGTGTCTACCCCAACATTTAGAGGATTAACCTACTCAATAAACACATCAATAAGAAAGTTTTTTTTATCATAATATTACGAAAAATAATAAATATGCACAAATTAAAATGATTAATGGTTTTTTGTGCATTTTTGTATGTATTAATTAATTAATTATTTATTAATATAGTTAAAATTGTACATCATAAATTTATTTATTGTATATACCAGATTGTTTATTACAAAAATACATTGATTTTTTACATCATTTGTCAAGTAAGAAGGTAGTATATCAAGTATATCACATTTTTCAAAAATATCAATTAGTTTCAAACAATGTTAAATTTGAAGTAAGTTAACACATGTAAACAAAAATCATATAGACATTGTCATCATCAGCATCAGTGAGATTTATAAATGTCATTTCATTGAAGCCGCTTTTGTCTCCTTGAATTTAAAAATTTCATTGCCAGATTTGGTGGCTCACATTTGCTTATGAGCTTTAAGTGCTGTTTCGGAAATTAGATGACTGACAGTGGGTTTGTTGATATCAAGTAGTCTGCATTGGTAGAAAGCCAAATATGCTATCTGGTGAAAGTTTCCGAATAGAAAGAAGAAACTCTGTGAAACCTTCCAATGAAGCAGAATGCTACGACGATGCGTGTATTTTAGTATTTTTATAATAAAGTATTTTTAGTGTTCGACAGATATTTTGACTTCAGCATCAAAAGTGGCACACGACTGAATATATTTGTATAGGATGCAAGTGGATACCACAAACTTGCTATTAGCACTGAACTCTTTTGATAACTTCTTTGACTAAGCGTTCCGAAAACAAAGTACAGCTGATTAAAATAATTTGTACAAATCGTGAAGAAATACGACTTAAAAGACTGGCATTCATTATTTTAAGCAAATATGCTACCCGAAAGAAATTCGTCAGGGTTGTGTGTGATACGAATCAGATTTATAAGCAGCACAGATAAGGAAGATTTTATCATGATTTACTTTCTGCTGAAAGAAGTCGATGTCAAGGAAACCAAGGAAGTAAACATAATGCGATGACAGTGATGGCCTTTTGTTTTGTTATTATAATATGTACATATGGTGAAGCACAACTCACTCGTTCACTAAAAATGGAGTAAACATCTTCAGAGAGGACATTGATCAATGTTGGTCACTCAAGCATGCTCAATTATCCACCATCTTTTAGCAGATCACGCTAGCTCTCACAGGCTGCGATACAACAGCTCAGATGTGTGGAATTGGAAGATATTATTGCAAAGTCGTTGGGTTTTGCTGCTAGATGTTAGGGCAGCACATTATGTGGAATTATGTCAGACGTTCGATTCGACATAGTAAACACGAAACAAATTTCAAAATCAAACATCTCCATCCCTCAAGTGTCTGCCACGCACGTCTCAATTATTTCGCAAAAGGTTCTTCATGCCCACATTCAAACTGCTATTTAGGAGGCAGCACAAATGATAGATCCAGCACAAATCGATGCACCATCAGCATCTTTGACACCTACACTGGTCACCCTGGCTCCAGAAGAAAGTTAGATCAATTGTTTTGCAACTTTAAGTTGTCGTAATCAATGTTTTTGTTCATATCAAGGAGACAAAAGCTGCTGCATAAAATGACTGTTATAAATCTCACTGATGCTGATGAATTACTAATTATTGAAGATTTTTGAAACTATAAATTGATATTTTTAACACATGTGATGTACTTCATTTACTACTTACTTGACAAATGATGTATTAGGTTACTTAACAAGAAAATGCCTATTTCTTTTAAACTAAATGGTTTAGTTAGGGTTAAAAAAGTTGTGTTGTATATGATTATGAACCTATAACTGATTTCTTTATATTAAAACAACAATGAACGCATATTTATTTTTATTATTTTTCCAGATAATTTTGAATATTGGTACTAGAAGTGTAGGGTGTAGTTGACATACAAACAAGTGTTTTATTAATTAACTATACGACATACGAACAAATGTTTTATTAATTAGCTATACGACATACGAACAAGTGTTTTATTAATTAGCTATACGTGTTTTGCATGTGTTTTATTAATTAGCTATACTACATACGAACAAGTGTTTTATTAATTTCTTATTAGTTTTTTTTATAAAATAAAAAGATAATTTATTTTGTTTAATCTTAAACTATGAATGGCATCACTTTAAATGATTGTGTTAATATTCTTTGTCATTTTCTATATAATATCATACACATTTAAAACAGTTGTATATATTATTTTTGTTTAATTTTGGATTCTATTTATTTATTAAAGATTTTTTAAATATTTAAATTAAACAATATTTAATTGTTAAATAAAAAAAAATTAAACTTATTTTGATATTTGATGTTTGTTAAATTCTCCCTAACCAATTGGATTATTCAGTAATTTTTACCAATTAGATATATCCGAATACTTATTTCTAGACTACGGAATTAATTTTAATTTAGTTAGAAGGTTATGTTTCAATTTATTCTAGATCTGTTAAATTATAACGTGATATTTAAAAATCAATAAACTCTCAGAATGTGAGATAAAATGATTCTTTTATTTATTTGAATTAATTATGCAGAAAATTTAAATATCTACTAACAACCAGTTATAACAATATAATTAATTAATTTATAATTGTTTTCAAGTGAAATTCATTCCATTTGTGTTTCTATTTTGTCAGATTGATGATAAAATCGAGGGACGGTCCGCCCTACACCGCGCCTGTGAGGAAGGCTCCGTTGACTGTGTCCACATTCTTATCGAATGTAAGGCTAATTTAAATGACAAAATGGAGCATGGATTCGGTGACACTCCACTACACTGTGCTGCTCTTAGTGGTCAATTAGAGGTGGTAAGAATGCTTCTGAAATATGGAGCGCAGGTGGACAATAGAGGAAGTACAGGATCCACTCCTCTTTTCATTGCATGTCAAGAAGGTCATGTCCCAGTTGTTGATATTTTAATAAAGAAGGGTGCAAATAAAGAAGCAACAGCTGATTTGGGATACACTCCTCTTCACATTGCTTGTCAACAAGGTCATGTCCCAGTTGTTGATATTTTAATAAAGAAAGGTGCAAACAAAGAAGCAACAGCTGATTTTGGATACACTTCTCTTCACATTGCTTCTCAACAAGGTCATCTCTCACTTGTTGATATTTTAATAAAGAATGGCGCAAACAAAGAAGCAACAGATGATGATAGACACACTCCTCTTCACATTGCTTGTCAAGAAGGTCATCTCCTAGTTGTTGATATTTTAATAAAGAAGGGTGCAAACAAATAAGCAAAATATGATGGTGGACACACTCCTCTTCACATCGCTTGTCAAGAAGGTCATCTCCTAGTTGTTGATATTTTAATAAAGAAGGGTGCAAACAAAGAAGCAACATATGGTGGTGGATTCACTCCTCTTTTCATTGCTTGTCAACAAGGTCATGTCCCAGTTGTTGATATTTTAATGAAGAATGGTGCAAACAAAGAAGCAACAACTGATTTTGGATACACTCCTCTTCACTTTGCTTGTCAAGAAGGTCTCCTCCTAGTTGTTGATATTTTAATAAAGAATGGCGCAAACAAAGAATCAAAAGATGATGTTAGACACACACCTCTTCACATTGCTTGTCAAGAAGGTCATCTCCCAGTTGTTGATATTTTAATAAAAAAAGGTGCAAACAAAGAAGCAACAACTGAAGAAGGAGACACTCCTCTTCACATTGCTTGTCAACAAGGTCATCTCCCAGTTGTGGATATTTTAATAAAGAAGGGTGCAAACAAAGAAGCAATAGCTAATGGTGGATACACTCCTCTTTACATTGCTTGTATATATGGTCATGTCCCAGTTGTTGATATTTTAATAAAGAAAGGTGCAAACAAAGAAGCAACAACTGATGAAGGAGGCACTCCTCTTCACATCGCAGCACTCCATGGCCACTTGGACGTGGTTAAAACTCTTTTGCAACACGGAGTTAATCTCTATTCAACAGGTAACTGTGGCAAATCTGCTTTGGATGTCGCCCGCGAAGCAGGATCCACTACTGTTGTCCAATTTATTTTGGATCGTGATCCGGATCTTGTAACACAAGTGAGTAATGTAAATACTCTTTAAGCTTCACAAAAATGAACAATTATTCATTCTATATTTTATAACCATAAATCTTAATTAGTGACGTGTTTTTCGTATTTTATTTATTTGTTTGTATTAGATGCAAAATATTTGGGTTTTTTATCTGTTAGTGCAGATATCTTCCAGATTCAATGATTCAATAATAATTCTTTCCTAATTTAATTGTTTCTCAAGTTGCAGGACACCAACAAACCTTCGGCAATATTTGCAATCCAATCACAGAATTAGAGATTAGCACATTTTAATTGATTTATTGATCCAATAATATCTGATAATTATACTGAAAGTAAACCAGAATAAATAATAATAAATAAAAGAGGCGTATATTTTGAAATGAAATAGCGACAGGAAATGAACATAATGCTGAAAAATATCAACAGATAAATTCATAATTAGGAAATAATTCAAACGTCGTGTGTAATAAGGTTCTCGTTTCCTTAAATACAACAAAATATTACAGAAAAAGTTAAACCGCTCGAATTAAAAGCTGTTTTTCTCACGATTGGAATGTGTTCTCGGCACTCTAAAGATCTTATTGACAAGACCGTATACTGTGTTTTCCAGAAGACATTTTGAGACAAGCTCAAATAATTTCAAAGATATCAATTCTTATCTTGATGATCTCAAATATTCTCAAAGATATCAATGTTTGGATGTCTGCGATAGTCACTCCAACATGTTGATAGCTTTTTAAACTATTTTAAAATCGCGTCTTACAAAATAAGTTTGTTTCATCCACAAACAATCAATGACTGACTTGTGTGATGTTTAATCGTTCAAACACAATTTTTCTTCTATAATCTGTAAACATTATCGATTTCTAAAAGTTTGCTGTTTGGTATTTTTCTATTTCACAATATTACTTCATCACCTAGAAACTTAACTTTAATTATCAACATCTGTTTTGACTCATTAATTTTTAATCGAATGTATGATAAATTTAAATATCGATTTCTTATAATATTTGGTCAAACTTTTGAACCGTCAGAGCTCGAATTGCTGTCAATGATCTAACAAAGACAAATGAAGAAAAACAATCTTTTATTTTCGTTAATCATTTATTAAATCTTTTGTTTTAATTATTATTATTTTTAGTTAACTTTTAAGATCTAATTTATACTTAATATTTTAATTAGATAAAAAATGTTTATTAATATTTACTGTTTCTTATATTTCTCTCTTTAAATTGGTTTCAGCTGGGAGCGTGTTCCACGACTGCAGAGGTGAGGCCCTCTGACGATTCAGTAAGATATCTTTTATTTTACACTTTTTTCAGAACACATTTGATTGTCGAACTCCGTTAGCTGTGTGACCCCTGAATGATATTTCAGTTGTCATACTTGTCGGATAGTTTCGTTAAAGATAGAATTATAAAACACAAACTATTGAAGAATAAAGAGCTTCAACAGAACATTAAAACGTGTAGAATGAAAAATATCATGAAGCGACTTTTTTGATATATCCTCTCTGCTGAAAATGTGTTACGTTATTTATTTTATACATCTTTTAATTATTATGAAATAAATGAAAACAAAACAATCATAAAATAAAAAAATTTGCTCAAACTTTTGACATTTTAATTTTTAGCATTAAATCAGTTCTCAAAAAGATTGAAGAATAATTTCAAATACATTTATTATAGCGACTCGTTTCAAGACAACACTCTTCACTCATGAGCTACAATAATTAAATAATTACACTTGAAAATGAAGGTTTAACTTAACAGGATAAACCAATTCACACAAGGTTTTTTTTGTTCTTTTTTAAACGACTTATAATTGTAGATGGATTCTATTCAAGATGTCTTTCGGTTTTGCCGATGCTCGAGAATTTGTGGACATTCTCAGTCTTTAGATTCTTTTGGTTTTCAAATCGAAGATTAAAAACGTGATTTAAGATTCATAATTTAAAAATATTAAATTTTCGTTACCTTAAAAATTAATCTCATGAGAAACATTGATTAAGAAAATTTAGACACAAGTTTGAAAAATAGAACTGGAATAATTATTATTAGAAAAGAAGGATTTACAAATTATATTTCGGAATGCAAAGTTAAATATAAGAAGAAAAAGAAAGCAAAAACAGTTTATTAAATATCAATTTTACATAATTGAGGGACAAAACTATTGAAAATTCATGACGACACAAGTTCAACATTTATTGTGAAAAAGTATCCAGATAGTATTTTCTTACTGATGAGAACCCCGATATTTATTTTATTTTACCATTTATCGTCGATTATCGATACTGAATTAATTTTTGTATGTTTATCTTTTCAGTACAATTGTTTGGAGAGATCAATTTTTGTGCTACTTTTAAAACTTTTTCTTTAACACTAAAATGAATTATGAAGACTACTCTATAGTATAATATATTTTTTTTTCACGATTTAAAAAAAATCAATTTCTCTTGTTAAAATTATCGATTTATCTTAAAATTTAACTTAATTAATGAATTATATGTTCATTGAATATATGCACTCGAAAATTTTACTTAAAAGTTTTTATTCTAGCTCCAACTCTGATTAAATAGGTATGTACGTGATGAAATTTTGATTGAATAAGTATATACGTGATGTCACTTTGATTGAATAAGTATGTACGTGATGAAACTTTGATTGAATAAGTATGTACGTGATGAAACTTTGATTGAATAGTTATGTACGTGATGAAACTTTGGTTGAATAAGTATGTAGGTGATGAAACTTTGAAATGGAATCAAAATATAAAATACATGTGTTGAATATTTGATTGAATATGTTTCTAGCTGCTGTTTTTACAATATTATTTTCTTACAAATTCAAGTACGAGAATATATAAATTGTCAAATATAGTTTTGTGTATTTTTCTATTTCAGTTAATCTGCAAAATTTGTTGTTCGAATAAGTTTAATATTTCGATTCAATGCGGCCATGTTTTGTGCAATGTTTGTGCAAATAGACTTGAAAATTGTCCATTTTGCAAGGTGGAAATTTCAATGAGAACGAAATTATTTTTTTAAACAGTTTTTTCATTTGACACATACCATAAATTTCATTTTTTGATCTTCATCCATGTTTTATGTAACTATTTATTTAACAGACTGTACAGATATCAACACCTTATTTACACCTGTGTTTATTTGATTCAGTTCATTGTGCCAATTTTCCTCTGAGTTATCCAGAAAACTTATCTTGACTCGTGATCATTTCTATTTTACGTGACAATTATTTAAAAACAATTCAAATGACAATGAATCTTTCATTTATTGGACCAACCTGCTTCAACAAATGCATGCTTCCAGAAATTGAAAACAGATATTGTGATCATCACTTATTGAAAAATAAAATGCTGATTATATCCAACAATTCATCCTACTGTCACCGACACTGAATTAACCACCTCTAATACTGCCGCTGCTCCGAACTAAAAATGTTTCTTCTGTGGTCGCCCCGACATCCAAGGTCACACTGCCGGCCACGTCCCAGGCTACACATTCCTCGACATTAGTTTAAATTCATAAGTTTACAAAATTAGTGTTTCTCTATTATGTACAATCTCTGCATCGATGTGATTTTAGGACGCTATCGTGGCGGCACTACCAAATAGAAAGTGTTGCGCTGATGCTTTGTCACGTAGGGACAAGGATTTAATTGAATTACATTATAAACTGTGTCATCCTGGTATAACGCGACTAGCTCACTTCGTGAAGACTAGAAACTTGTCACTCAGCACAGACTCCGCACTCGTTCCAGCTGGAGGGTTTGCGCCCAGCAGGAGCTCACCTTGTCCGGCCGGCCTGTCTGCCTTCTACCCGCTCCACCCGCCCCTTGGAAAGAGGCACCCTCATTTTGGACCCGCTCCCTCACTCTCCTGGAAGATGTCACAAGCACCCTTTCGAAAAGACCTTATCATTGCGGGAGATTTCAACGGAAACTCGGCTCTCTGGGACCACATTCAACCAACGGACAACAGAGGAGAAATCATAGAAGACTGGTTAAGAGACAATGACTATAGCAGCATAAACAACGGAGCACATACAAGAGTGAACAAAAGTACAGGCAGACTCAGCACACCAGACGTCACCCTTACTCCAACAACATGACCAATATTATAGATTGGACAACCACAGATTGCCTAGGATCTGACCATCTTCCTATCATCTTCAACATAAAAATAAAAATTAAATGTCTCAATAAAACACCTCCCAAAATAAAATGAAACTGGAAAGATGCCAAAGAATCGAATTTGCAAAAGAGATTGAAAACCAAATTGAACACATAAATAAAAAAAATAATATCAGCAAGAAAATTACAGAATTTTCAGACATTATCAACGAAGCTGCCAACAATCACATAGGCAAAACAAATATCAGAAAACAAGACAAAGACTGGATGAACTCATAAATAATAGACTCCATCAAAAAACAAAACGCACTAAGATCAGATATCACAAACGCCAGGAAAAAATTGATTGACCAGTGCATCATAGTCAAAGAACAAATTAAAGAGAAAAGATGGCAAGAATTCTTTGAAGGAGCTGAATACTCTACAGATCCTAACAAAACCTTCTCAGTCATCAAATCTCTTAATGGAAAGCAAGCCAATCACAGAAATGATCCTTTAGTATACAACAACAAATCTTGTTACTCACCAACTGCATAGGCCAACATTTTTGCTCAACACTACGCCAACACAAGCAAACTCCATTTAAACAAAAAGGAAAGAGACACCAACTGAGAAGTCAAGAAAATACTTAGAAAAGGTACAGCAGAAGAAAATGTAGCTTGCTCAAACTTCAACATATAAGTAAACTGAACGATGCCATCAGCAGTCTCAAACTGAAAAGAGCCTCAGGTGATGATGATATCACACCCAAATTCATTGAGAAATTAGGAGAAAAAGCAAGAAAATTTCTCCTCGAATGTTACAACAAATCTTGGAACAGGTTTTTGCCCCCAATCATGGAGTAACGCAATCATCATTCCCATTCACAAAGCAGGCAAGCCAACGTCCAAACTAGACTCCTTCAGACCTGTAAGTCTTGCTAAGACACTGGAAAAAATGATTGCCAACCGACTCAACTACCTGATAGATCAAAACAAATGGCTGAACAACGATCAATCAGGATTCCGTAAGAAAAGATCTACAGAAACCAAATCATTAAAATTACTCAAACAATTAGTAACGGATTCCAAAAACACCCAGCACACAGTTTGATTGCACTTTTGGACTACAGCAAAGCTTTTGACAAATTTTGAAGAGCCAACCTTCTTTACACTATGCCGGTTTCCACAAAAACAGAAGAGCTTGCGTAAGAATTGACAACAAAACTGGAAAATACAGAATAATCTCTCAAGGAGTTCCACAGGGAGCTGTTTTATCACCCATTCTGTTTACCATCTACCATGACCCAGACAGAAAAGTTATTCCAAAATCTTTACATGTAAGCATGTACGCAGACGACATAGTCATTCTTGTCACAAACAAAAGTAAAAAAACAAACCACTGAAAACATCAAAGAAGAAATCTCCGCAGTCAATCACTGGATTAGACTCAACAAACTCGAACTAAACCCCACAAAATGTGAAGTTTGCTTTTTCTCGACCAACACGCATGAATCAAAGTGGGAACCCAACTTTGAACTAGAAAGACAGAAAATCAAGCACAACCCAAATCCAACATTTCTAGGTATCACCTACGACAGAGTTGGGGATTGAAAAAGTTGGGGATTGAAACCTAATCTACTAAGGAAAATCTACTTATCCATCATCAGAAGCATAATTCTGCTACAGCCCAGGAGGGCAACCATGGCTTGCTAACACAAACAAACTAAACCAGGAGAAGATACAGAATCAATTATCACTGGCCATCTCAGAACTAATCCTACTGACAACCCAAGAAAAGATATAGCAAGCAGAGAAATCAAACACACACTGAAGAGCAGATAAATTTGGAGGAAAGACGCCAAACCCTCGATTGACAATCTTACCGAACAACCCATCAACTTACACTCCAAAGCAACCTGGAAATGGTGTCAAAATGAAAACTGGACAGCCTCTTCTTCGCTATCAAACAATTTTTCGAAAAGTAGCGACGCCAAGACCCTACTAGAAGACACGATTAACACCATCAATATGGACAAATACGACTGCATCATATATTCGGATGGATCTGCAACTAGTGGAACACTAAACGTGGAGGCGCCGATTACTCTCTCAGAACAAAGCTTTTCGGTGGTCCCAATCCACCCCTCTCAGTTCTCCACACTAACCCCGAGGAGGAAAAGAAAAAGGCACCGAATCAAAAACACCCTTATTTGTTTGGACAGTCAATCTCTTCTCAAAGCTCTCCAAAGCGGTTCTCCAGATGTTAAATACATCAACATCAGTTTAAGAGGTCAGTCCAATGGGTCATGTGAATGTTCCGGGCAATGAGCTCGCCGATGCGGCAGCTAAAGAAGACACCACATTGAACGATAATGCAGCGCCGATCTTACAGAATATCAAGCTACCGAGCTACCTGAATATCAACATCAAAGATCCCCCTCGTTGTCATCCCAGAGCAATTGCAGTATACAAAGAAAAACCTAAGGAAATGGTCTCAATCGTGCAGAAAACGTCATACTGGCCCAGATACGAAAGGGGCACTATAGAAAATGTAACGCCTATAGACACCTGCTCGATGAAAGTATCAACCCTTTCTGCCCCATTGCCCAGGCGCTCACCATACACTGGAGCATTGGCTTTAAGATTGCCCTAGAACGGCAGCTCTTAATCAAGAACTCTTCGGGAATGCACGCCCTCCACTTTCGGTCCTCAATACCCATCAGTGAGAAACAGTCCTGTTGGCTTGTCACACTTTATAGTGCTCGGGACAGGTAGATTTGCCTCAATCAACCAATCAACAGCATCAGTCATTGAGAAACTTTTCAGTCTGACTGGTATTAGCTTTTAAATCATTTAGCTTTTAAAATATAAAATAAAATATATGATACATGATGATGCATCATTGGTTATCCAGAAACATTTCTATCAATTCTGATCTGAACATCAATTGTTCCTTGAGGAAGTTATGAAATCTTTCTACACTTAAGATCTACAGAGTGATCATCAATCCGTGTCATGAGCTAACTGCATTTTTTAACACTACAATATGGAAAATTTGGCGTCTTTGAAGATTACCTGATAAAAGAACTGCCGTCTTTGAAGATTACCTGGTAGAAGAACTGTCTTTGAAGATTACCCGGTGGAAGAACTGTCTTTGAAGATTACCTGGTAGAAGAACTGTCTTTGAAGATTACCTGGTGGAAGAACTGTCTTTGAAGATTACCTGG
>JAUZNC010029381.1:0-21261 GCA_034780395.1 Vannuccia rotundouncinata | reverse complement strand
TACTTTACTTTACTTTACTTTACTTTACTTTACTTTACTTTACTTTACTTTACTTTACTTTACTTTACTTTACTTTAAGTCTTCTTAATAAATTCATAATTTAACAATTTATTTTATTTAGAAAAGTATCTTCCTATCAGGAAATATTCCTACGTATAGGAGTTGCAGGTTTGAATGTCCAAAGGATATTCTATTTCGGGTTCATCTTTGTTAAAAAAAGTCTTTTTGTGAATTTCGGGTCACGAAAGTTCAGTATAATAAAATTAACTTGAGAAATGAAAACTTGAAACAATTTATTCTGGGAAATAAATAGGATTAATATATATTAAAAAGTGAGGAAAATTAAAATACACTTTGTATAATTATCCCTCAAATTATAATTGATAGGGCTTATATGTAATCCATCTTTTTCAGCTGAGTATACATGTAAATTGCTTTCAAAACTTCACCAACTGGATACCAACTGCATATAGTATACTATCCCTTTCCTTTAAATAAGAACAATACTTGTCTAATGAAGGAAATAGGTTTTTTTTCCTTTTATATTTAATCAAACATACCGACTTTAAGTTAATTGTTACTATTTGAATTTAAATCTGCATTTAAAAAAAAATTTAAGAAATTAATTCGTAGCCTTTCTATAAGTTTGTCACGCAATAAAAGAATTTTAGTTATTCTCTGTATATTCTGATTTCTTGTTGGATCGTAATTATTAACCAATCCGAAGTTCTTATAATGTAATTGAAAATAGATATTCTGCAACTTAATAAGGAGGTTGCTTCGTGTGTTGAATCATACCTTCTGCTACCTGCTACGGATTTAGCAATGAAAAAGAACAATTTTTACAAAAATAGAAAATAAAAATGTCAACTACAATTTTAAATAATTGGTCAGATTCTTCAGGAACTAAGGACTTAAATGAAACCTTGCTTGATTCTAGTTTGCAAGATCCGCAGTTTCATTTCAGTTATGAAAAACTTTTCACCGGAATGTTCTTGTCTCTCTTTGTAATTTTGACAATCAGCGGAAATTTTCTAGTCATCTTTGCTGTGATCAGAGAACGCTATCTTCGAACAATCACAAACTACTTCATTGTCTCCTTGGCAATTGCCGATCTCTTTATGGGAGCTGTTGTCATGCCCTTTTCGGTTGTCATGGTGATAACAGACGACTATTGGCCCTTTGGTCAACTGTGGTGTGATTTGTGGCACGCTCTAGACGTACTCAGCTCCACCGCGAGTATCCTCAACCTCTGCATGATTGCGTTGGAACGATACTTGGCCACTGAGAACCCTATAACCTATACAGCACACATCACACAGCAGTGGTGCCTTATCATAGTGATGTGTGTCTGGATCTGTGCTTCAGCAATCTCCTTCCCAGCGATTATTTGGTGGCGTGCCGTGTCTGTCAGTCAGAACTTTCGCTGCATTTTTCCATACGATCGTTGGTATTTGATTATCTCATCGATAGTCTCATTCTATGGACCTCTTGTGGTAATGATTGTAGTATATTACCGAATTTATCTCACCGCTACAAATTTAATACGCAGTCTCAATGCTGGTACCAAAATTATCTACAAGAACGGCCAGCAAGGCGAACCAATGGTTCTCCGGATTCACCGAGGCGGTGTCCAGGAAAATTCCACCTTGCACAACAACGTGAATCCTCCAACATCCTGCAGTCATCTGCACCCCACGGTAGGACTTCGACCTGGCTTCTACAACTCAGCACAACATTTACCTGTGAGTAGCAATGAGGCCGAAAGTGCCACTCATCTCCTGGTCACCCCCAACAGTAATTCCCTGAGACCGCCTCAGCAAGCCATAAGATCCAACTCTCTTTGTCTGCCGCCAACCTCGGCAAGTCGAGGCTCCCTTTGTGAAGAACATCTCTATAGCTCGTCGAAAAGTTTGGATCCTGAGAGCAGCGCCAGCAAGAGTATAGCCAATAAACTTCGCCATTTTGAAGTGGTTAAAAGACTGTCCAAATTCGCTCGCGAGCAAAAAGCCGCAAAAACTTTAGGCATAGTTATGGGTATTTTTATTATCTGTTGGTTACCATTCTTTGTGTGCAATATCATAAATGCATTCGACAAGAACATAGTCAGCCCTAATACCTCGAAAGTTGTCACCTGGTTGGGCTACATCAACTCCGGAGTTAATCCAATCGTCTACGCCCACTCCATGCGAGACTTTCGACGGGCATTTCTTAAACTACTCTGCTCATGGTACTTCCGCCATCGACAGGCCTCTTCGGATGAGAAATCCTACTACCGGCCGGGAATCACTCCAACAACATCGGCCTACTTTCGGCGTAATTCTGCTCAACCCCTGCGCAATTCGCGACGACCTTCCGAGGCTACTCTGGGTAACAAAAGTCCTGGAAGCTGTGTGCTTCTCTCGCCTGATACTTATTCCCCTTCACCAATTCTAGGGAAACATGCTGTAGAGAAAATAGCTTGATATTTATATTTTTATCAAACAAATGTGTTAGTATTTATTTGCTTTGATCTGTTATCGGATTCCATTAAACTATAATTTCACAAATAATTTCACAAAAAAATCGTCTTTGGAGACTTTGATTTGGTAATTTTTTAATATTATACAATGTAAAATATTAATTAATATTAAATAATAAATAAAAATATTGTTTTAATTTTATGAATAATAAAATTAAAAATGTAATAGCTATATTAAATGTCTTTTACGTAAATTAAACATAATGTGAAATATTTGCTATATTTTTAATGGACAAATTTGTGTTCTAAAATTGGGTAAAAGAGCCACTTACAAAATGCAAATAGCAATAAAATGTATTAAAAATATAAATCTTACATAATTGTAATTTATTGAAGTTGAATTTAACACAATGTTAGAATTTTTATAAATAGTAATACTGTTAAAGAATAGTATAGTAAATTCCCGTTGAAGAAAATATTGCAAAAGGAAATTTAAGTGTTTTTTAGCAAAAAATACAATAATGTTACATTTCTAGCTGAATACTTAGAAAATTATTATTATTTCATTCCATGTTGATTATTTGTACAAGTTACGATATTTTTCCACCAACTGTCATACGTATATAACCTCTGTTCATAAATGCTAACACTTTATATTATATCTGTTTTGCAAAAATTAAAATAAATAAATTTGTTTTATGAATGAAATCAAATTCCTAACTTTATATTCCTTATAATATGTTGACAATTTAAAATATTTTCACTGCTGTAATATTAATTCTCTTATTTTTTGTTTTATTAATAAACAAATACTTTCTTAAGACCTGTAACTGCGCACAATTACGAACCTTCATTGTTCATGGGATTGAGAACTCATCACATGCTAATGTACAAACGGAAGAATAATATTTGTACAAATTTATCTTTTGGAAGATAATATTCAGGATCTTCCTAAGTAATTTATCCACGTAAGATTATTCTAAAAATATCAAATAATGCATTGAAATTTAGGAATATTGAAAAATGAAAACTGGAAGGATAATTATATAAAAACCGAAAGCAAAAAAATAGGATTATTTCATTAGTAGGTTTTAATCTATTTGTAAAGGCACAGAGATTTTAAAAAAAAATTTAATTTAAGATTATTTCGACCTTATTTTGTAACATAATTTAGAATTTTGTCACTGATCCTTATATAGCCATGAATATTAAAACAGTCCTAATTATGTTATGTATAGTTTCAATTTTTCTCAAAAAGGATAAAAACTATCTTCCTGCTTGCTACCTTTGGTTGGTACGTATATAAAAACAAAACTAAAGAATATATAGCGAAAATATTAAAGATAACAAATTATTTTAATTTTAAAATTTTAATTAATTTTTTATAACATTGTATTTATATATATTATAATAACATATTATTTATAACATTATATTTATATACAAAGTCCAAAGCAATGGTTACATACAAATTGGAATTTTTATATTTTTTGCAAAATCATAAATTATTTTAA
Source organism: Vannuccia rotundouncinata (assembly GCA_034780395.1). Classification (NCBI taxonomy): domain Eukaryota; kingdom Metazoa; phylum Platyhelminthes; order Proseriata; family Coelogynoporidae; genus Vannuccia; species Vannuccia rotundouncinata. Next base: position 17,286 of record JAUZNC010029381.1, on the reverse strand, counting down.
AATTTTATTTTTTTATTTTTTTAAGCTGTATAGAAAACTTTGGCAACAGAAATTTAAAACTTAAAAGAAAATTAAAACAGATTATAAACTTACTTCATAAATTAGTGTTTTCAGATATTTGTCAGAGAGGCAAATAATAAAAAAATACACAATACTATTAATACAAAATATTAATAGTAAATGTAAAGTAAAATAAAAAAAACACTCTCTGTGGTAAAATTATCAGCTAATAAATATCAATAGAAAGCAAATTAAACCAAATTTTAAAAAGAATTTACTATTTTTCTTAATAAATTTAATTAAAGTTGGTTTGTATTGAAGTTTTTATTAGCGCGGTTAATTTTATCAGAAAGAGCTTTTATTTTATTTTACTTTAATTACACATTTTGTATTAATTTTATTGTAATTGCTTTATATATAAGCAATTTGTTCTTGAATATTGAACATTTATACATTCAATCAATAAAAGTAAATTATCTCTCTTATATAACTGATACAGTTTAATTTGTAATGATTTTTATTATAATTAAATATTTTCTACCTACAAATTAACTTTTGCAAATTTCATCTCATGTTTATTTTCCATTATTAGCCTTAATAATTATATTAAAAACCACACCTTAAAAATTATATTAAAAATTATATTAAAAAAGAAGTTATAATACCTTTAACTTTCGAGTTCTTTTCCCAGTTTTCAACAGAAGATAAGACAGCGCTAGCTGCCTTTTTTAATTATGTAATGCACATCTAAAGTACTTTAAAAAGGTCGAACAGGGTTTTCAAACTTGAGTTTGTTTTTTTACGGAAAATGACAGTGAACAAAACATTAAAGAAATAAAACTAATCTCCAACTAGTCTATAAAGATGATTGATGAAAATATCGGCGTGAGTTATATATATATATGCTTATATATTTTCCAAATCTATATGCCTAAATTTGTGTTTTTTTCTGTCAAACCATAAACAAAATCTATCGATGTCCTGAATATTCAATACAAAATTTGAAATCTAGAGTCGCAGCATGTGAGCATGTTTCTGAAAATGAAATTACAGTAGCTTATAGTGTGATTTCAAAATATATAAAACGAATTTGACTTTTTTGACATTTGGTTGTGGTTGTGCATTTAATTTTGCCAAAGGTTTATAGACACTGGTAAAACAGTTTTGAGATATTTAAACATGTTGGATAATAGCCCCAAATAATGTCAAACATCAAATATACGTAATTTTTAATACGCGTCTTGAAAAAAAGAGACAAAGTTTTGAGGAGCAGTGCTGCCAACAACGACTCCAACACCTCCTTACTTGGAAGCCCTCTGGTCCAATACTCCGACGTCAAAGAAAATTTTCTCGCCTAGCTCCAGCTTCAGACAGAGACTTCTTCCTCATGCCAAGACTGCCGATCAGCGCGATGCGGTACAACACCTGATAATTTTAGCCTTAAACGAAATTATTTGATCAGCGTGGTGCTGTACCCCATTTTTAATCCTTTATTTATGATATTTGACAACTTTACTTAAACATTTTGCCTATTTTTTATTTAGTATACCTTCCAAATCACAAAATTCTACAAATATTGTTTTTTTCAAAATGGAGACAGAGTATCCATGAATGTTATAATCCATGAACCCAAAAAAGCACAGCTTAGAATAATATTTAGTATTCCAAAATAAAAACAAAAATTTTTAATACAGTTTTCAGCGCATTCTTGAAATATTATATTTGCACTTTATATAGTGCAATGCTTTGTAATTAAAAACTGTTTTGCTCATTTTAAAAAAGGCCTTGTTTCATATTGATAAATGTATTTGCCTAACATAACACGCCATTATTTCGATTAGCGGACATTGTACAAGCGTACATTATGTAATTCAACATTAGGGGTATAACTCAGAAATACAAAAATTCCCTTCGCGTGTGTAAATAATAATTATTAATAACGAATTTTTAAAACTGTGTCGGAATATTTGTCTTAATAATAATAATAATAATAATTTCTAATACATCTAATAAATACTGAAAGTGATTTTTATAAAATGTTACTATATTCATAAAATTCAGATTAAAATAGTTTCAGTTCCACAGTGCTGTAAATATTTGAAATTCAGGCATCGCTGTTTATTGGAAACGTTGTAAACCATCTATATATAAAAATATATTAGAAGCAAATTGTAAAATTAAAATGGTATTTTTATATAAAATGTTTCAAGGTTTTACCCATATTCAGTCAGTCACTGTGGAAAAAATATTGACTGTCTGCTGTCGGCGTTTATTCAGTGTGAAACATGTCAGATAATATAAAATTATTCCACATATACAAAGGTTTTTGATTAGGTGTGCTAGCATGCAACAATAATACAATGTGTTTGTCCTGAGGAAGGATTCTAATCATTTGTGTTGATTAAGAAATTAATTTAATTATTATTTATTGAATTATATCCAATATTCATATATCGAAAAATCAAATATATTTCTATGTCAAAAGAAAATTTAATACTAGGAAAAAAATCATTTGTCTGGCTTTTCAACATCATAAATAAGCTTAAAAATATATTTTATCTTGAAAAAATTATAATATTAACTCAATATAATATAATATTAACTTAATATAATATATACTAAGGTTCAAATTATTATTTTGTTCGCATTTTCAATTTTTATTAAAAAAATGTTTTTGTGGTTACACTATCTTCAATTCGTTTAATGACGTCGATTCAATAGTTAAAACAATTACACTTACAATTAATTTATAATACAAAACATTACAAAGATAAATTGAATATACCTACATAATTTATGTTAAGCAAACTTTTGTTATAAATTTGTAAGAAAATTACTTTTATTTTAAAAAAACATCCATAAACAAATTTTTAAAATATTTTAATAGTTTTATAATTTTATTTTTTAATCAAAAAATAATTCTTCTTCAAAGTTCAGTAATCTTAAAATAAATTCTTACAAAGTATTCAAGAAATATTGATTTTTTTAACTTCTTAAAAAAGCGACGAAATCGCATAATACGTACCTTAGGCATGCGCGAAAATAATTGACCAGGTTTCAAGAATATAACTATGGAGGTATTTGAACTTGGTCAATTAAATTACCGGTGTTAGCAGCAAGCCTACAAAGATTTTTAAAACGTTCTTATGTCGGTCATATATTACATGAGTTGTTCGTGATAAATATATTTTATAAATTTTTTTTTTTTTTTTAATATAATTTCAAATACATATTTGTAAATGTTCAGGAAACTATTAATTAACCAATTAGGCCTGCTAGCTGACTCTTGAATTGAACCACCATGATTGTCTCCTGAGGATGTCGAAAAGGGAATATAATCATTTCGAGAGAAGCAAAAAAGGCTCTTTCTTTTAAAAAGTAACAATCTTGTCTCATTGTAAAATCCCTAAGACGGCCATTATTAGTATTTGTCGTCTTATATTTTTACATAACAAGAACTGAATGGTGGCTTCTTATTAAATCAAATTAACTTAGTTAAAGTTAATCCCTATATCATCTGAAAAATTCTGCAAAAAGGAAACTTTGAAAATGGTAAAAGTCAAAATTATGAAAAGAGAAATGTACGTAGGCCAAGTATACATTTTTAAATAATTATTATAAAGATAATTTCAGTATTATCTAAGAGAAAAATTATAGATTTGCCTTCAAAAATCTAATTTAATATATTTTTTAATCTAATAAATCGTTTTTTTTCTATTAAATCAAGTATTGTTATTATTATCAGAGGTAAATTTTATCACAGAGTGTTTTTATTTTATTTAAAGAATACATTTTGTATTATATATATATTTGCTTAGTGTGATTTTTCCTTTATTTGTTTATGATGGAATATCCTCTATGATTATGCATCATTTCGCATTAATTAATTTGCTTTTAGCTGTCATACAAAACACCAAACAAATACATCGAAAGCCATTGATTTTGATGATCGTTTTAGAAACTTATCTGCTTCTCAAAAAATAAAAGTCGGAAGAAAGATTTTTTATATTTAATTCAGCTCAGAATATATACATAAAATATGAAAGTGGATGAAATATATGCTCCATCTGCTGCGACAGAACAAGCTCATTAAGATCTGATTAGAAATGAGCGAATACATACATTCAAGTAGACAAAATCTCGCTGAAATGTTGCCTTTGCTGCTTCCGATAGTCCGCATATGGAAAACAATGAAACTAATTAAGTGCGAATCATGCAGCACTATGGGAGGTTTCTTATCAATTTATTATCGAGTTGAAAAGGCATCCGGTTATCTAGCAGAGAGATCAGTAACGATACATTAATGAAATTGAAGAGACTACTTAAGTTTGGTAAAAGATCCACTCAAAGAATAGTTTGTGTTAGATCACGACAGATTATAGATAATAGACAAATAGAAAGATAATATGTTATTGATGAAAAGTAAAAGTTTTTGAAGATATTTAGGATAGCATACTGTTGGACAAAACAAGGTGTTCCACAATTCTAATTAACATAATAATGTTTATAGTCAAGCCGGCAATATCTAGAGGAAAAACTGTCAAATTTTTCCGAAACATTAAAATCATACAGAAATCTAACTTGATTAAATTTAAAAAAATTAAAATTAAAGTAAAACTGTTTCTTAACAAATCATAGGAATATAAAAAATACAAGATTATATCATACAATTATAGTAAACTATGTTGTAGTTATGTTAGAATAATGTTGGCAGTGACCTGATGACTCCAAACTGAATTTATTTATATTTGATCCTAAATAATTAATAATAAAACATTCTATTTATAAACTGCGAATAAGAATATCAAATAAATTATCAAAAAACAATTACAAATTTGCAATGTCTGTGAGGAGGCGTGATTTGACTATCATAAAACGATTTTATTAATTTTAACTTTTTACTACTTACAGGAAACAGGGAAACTATTCTAAGCCAAAGCAGAATGCCGATATTATTCCTTCACTAAAAACAATTTAAATTTAAAATATCCAAACCACTAATTAAGACATCTGACCTAAAGATATCACAAACCATTGCATTTATCAAAGCAATAATTGAACGCCATAAATATTTATTCTTTTTAAATCACAACTTTTAATTAATCATTATGTTAAAATTAAAATAAATTGAAAGCCGTACTGAAATAAAAATTATATGTAATTTTAAAAAGCAAAATATAAATAAATATTTCAAATTTTTAATTTTTTTTACGTTTTACTTACAATCGAATAATTCTTATAGAGTTTATAGTAATCTTTAAAAATTGATGCGTCTTAAATTTTATTTTACTTAGATTGGTTGTAGCGGTACAATTTTTTAAAAGAAGCGCTTTTCTTTTCTTCTATTATTGAGCAGTTTGTATCCATAAACAAGAGTCAAAACTAACAAGAGCGTGTTTCTATCAATAGCCTTAAGTTACGTGTCACTATATAGCAGAAATTGTATTATTTCATTATTGAAATTATGACTAAATGTCAATACTATACACTCAACTGAGTTATAGATTTAATCTTCAATCTATTTCAAAAGTTTCACCGAACTTGCAGTCATGCATAAAAGTAATTTAATCAGCTTTGATGTTTGAGGTTTTTGCTATATGATTAGTATTTTTATATTTTGTAAATATATTCATAAATAATTTATCCATTCTTTAATTAAATAAAATTCTTCAAATTTACAAACTGTATAGCTGCACTTTTTCTATTAAATATTATAATTTTTTACAGAATTAAATAATTAAACAAAGATATATTCCATTTTTTTAAAATAAAAAATAAAAAATTATTTGGTGAAAATAATATTTGATGATAATCCAATGTATGCATAATTTTACATTTTATATTTATTGACGTAAGAACTTTCGCCCATATTACTTTATTACAAAGCATTTTAAAACTATTAAAATATTATTATTATAACAAAAAGAGCTGTTTTGTATAGAAAATAATGTCTTGATAGTTCTAAGCTTAAGAGGCTCAAAATTATATTAATTGGGTTTTGAAAAAACTTGCAGACAATGTCTGAATGACCTTTGAATTGTTTTTTTTTTTGTTATATATCTAAAATCTAATTAATAATAATTAATTTGGAACAACAAAAAAGCTTTGATTAAAACTCCAAATATGTAAATTAGTTAAAAAATGGGGTTTTGGCAATCTGACGATATCGAATTTGTATTATTTGGCTGACTTCTCAGTCTCACATAGACTTCCTTATTTGATTATACCTACTGATGGAATATCGCATTCAATATGAGCTAAGAATATAGAAAGCCGATAACGTAAGTCTTGAAACTAATTATTTATCGTTAAAATGGGGATTCAGCTAAAACTTATAAGCTTACTAATCAAACAAGATGGCCTTTCAACCAAACAGCTTGACTTGAGTGTCTGTCCACTTTCTCGGAAATCGTTATCAGAATAGACGAATATAAAGAACAAGTTGGAGTAAAAGAAAAAGCGTTCAACCTTATAAAGGTTTTAATAGATAGAACTGCGGGAACCATATTTCTGGAGTTCTCGAGTAATTTTCTGGACAAATACAACAAGGTCTTCTTCGTCTAAATTCTACAATCTATACTTTTCATCCTTGTCTATAAGTTGCGTATTTCTAAAGCGACAGATAGCCTACAATATAGGATAGATTTTCTGAGAAGGAACTGAGATCGTCTCCATTAGGGAAAGTTTTGAAGCCCCCGAAATGGATGATTTAGCTTTTGTCGCCATTACAAGAGGAAATTAATCTTTGGAAGCTGAACTGGTTTTATTTTTTCACCTCGATAGCTATAAAACGGAGAGGAAAACTAACACAATGAAAGGAAATTAATATTAATCTCAATTTGAGAAAGTGATTCGTTTTCGTTGGTGAATGTCCAATTTTTAGGATATTCGAAAATTTTATACCTTATCATAATTAATGATATTTGTCGAACCAAATTTATTTCTTACTCTATTCTATGAGGATAATTAAGACACTAATTAAACAAAACAATTAATATCTCACACAACAAATGTTGTTTCAATGTTAATTAATTTAACTATTTAGAAGCTTTCATAGAATTCGACTTTTAACTGTACAGTCGTCCGCCACATTGAAGCCAAGGTGAAGACATGTTTTAAAATTTTATTATTGCATTGAACTATTTTGAATTGCACCCACGCCAATTGTGAAATCGCCTGTATAGTAATCACATATTTTCGTTAGCTGCATTTCGTGAATATTTAATTTATTATAAAAGAATTCGTAAAAATTATGAATTACAATCTGTCTTTTCTGTCAAAAAAAAATAATCAAAAGAAAAAATCACAAAGAACCCGAAATTCTGCGAGTATATATACTTATTATTCTTAATTCTGGTATATCCTTATTTTTATATAGTTAAGAGCATATTGAATTGACAAATTTTCCATCACGGATGTTATAATTTTACATAACGCTAAAAATAAATAATTATATGAACGTATTTTTTCATTCCAAAAGAGAGCTTTAGATTTTTTTTAAATTAAGTTAAAATACAAGTCCGTAACAGAACCAATTACTGTTCTTACAATAAAAAATTCTAAAACCATAATTTTTAAGCAAAATTATAATTTAAAACAAATTTTCAGTTGCAACAAATTCTTTTTGATGCTTTCAAATGATTTGATACAACTCAGATATATGTTATCAACATTTAAATAAGTTGACTTATCTACCTAGATTTAAAGTTTTTAAAATAACAATTGCTTACTTTGATCAAATCATTCGCATTTATAAGAGAATTTTTTTTTGTATTAATTAGTATAGAGACTAAAATTATGTGCTAATAAACAAATGTTAACATAACCTTTAGCTTCTAAATAAAATTGTACAATTATTTTTGAGTTTTAACAGAATCAAATAAGGAGGTATGCCTTTATTAAAATGGAATTATTAATACAATCGATTTAGAGAAAACTTTGTAAACAGTTTTTTGTAGTCAATACATATAATTTTTTTAGAAGTTAGATTAACGAAAATGTTCATTAATTTTAACAAGCAAAATACATTCATATGTTACAATGTTTTAAGGATGAGAGTTAAGATTGAAACTATAATAAACAAAAGATATATTAAACATTTCCCTTTTCTCTCTTTTTGGTGTTGCACCTTGTCTAGTCCCGTACGCGTGGTTGTTGGAAACTCTTCTTGTGTGCTTGACATACTATGGATTGATTGACACCTTCCTTCGGCAAAGAAATATCTTCTTGGGAAGCAAAAGCCCGGTTTCATACCACAGTATTACACTCAAACTATCAGTTTTGATCTTATACACGCCTAGCTGATGTTAAAAGCATACTGCAAAGGTCATTCATTCAGTGTCGAGGAGTATAGCAGGTGGTTTCACGATTTAAATGGTTTCCTTTTACTTTTTAGTGTTTTCACAAAAATAATCAAGCCCTAAAATAGTATGTAAAACATTGTTTAGAGAAGCGAATATTAATGCAAGAATGCCCGGAACCGAACCTTTAAACACAGCGCATCGAGAAAACTCCAGGATGACTCTTGTCCCAATGAGAGACAAAGTTCTGGTATAAATTGTGCACAATAAAGATGGCAATGATCTTCCTAGCTTCTGGGATTTAGTAATTGCGAAAAAATTGGAGAAGATAAATCTATTTTTACTGAAAAGATTAACGCAATGATTGTATACCTTAATATGTTGGTTTCTAAATCCTTTATAAACATTGTATTACTTTATTTCATTTATTAATATGTATATATATTTCAATTTTTTGTTAAAAAATATACATGATAACATTTGTTATATTCACATACCAAATAAAAACTGAAATGAAAACAGAATACAAAACACAAATTGTATTCAATTAAAATTTAATCTATGTTGCAAGTGTATCGAAAATGTGAATTGGTTTCAATATAAAAATAACGAACGTTTGATGAGATTTTAAGGAAAGGTTTGATGGAAAATGATTGAAAAAATCATGTTTTATTTTGGCTTAATGCAGAAATTGTTATATCTTGTATGACATTAAGAAGACATACACACGTAACACGTATGAAACGACAAAATGTTAAAACGTATTAAATCATTTAAAAGATCACGATCAGAAAAAATATTTAAAAATTATTAAAACAACACATTATAACTTCCCGTACAAAAATATGTTATATAGGATCCTAATAAAAAAGACAGGACCTTAATAGGAAAATGTTAAAGTTTCCTAGTTGGTAAACTATAAAGGCCATCTTAAAGGAACTTTACATCCTAACCTTAACATCCTAATTCTATGAAAATGTCCTGTATATGTACTTTTATCATGTGAACTTGTTGTACGTCATACGAAATCTTTTTCTAACGAAATCTACACAAAAAATATTATTGAAATAAACTTTAACTAGAGGACGTCAGGATTTAAAGATGTATCGTTAAAATGCTCACATTATTGTTGATTTTATAATTATATACTAAGAAAGAATTTCCGGGAAACCCACAAAGAGTGACTCACAAAAATAATTTGTTTCATTAACATTATTTAAAACAAATTCAATTTTGTACTTTCATTAGGTATTGTAATGAGAATTGTAGTGTTGAGATAAATAAATTTAATATTAGTTTATGTGGAGTGGTTTTATTAAAACTGTACAATAGTATATATAGAAAAATTAATTTTAAAATGCTCTGCTAAATATAGTCCGTTTTTTGTTTGTTTGTGTGTTCATGAATAATGAGAAAGATGATAAATAGATAATTAGAAAGATAATTTATTTCTAATTTAAGACTATACACCTTCGCAAATCAATATCTTAACACAAATTACCCCATTTTAATTGCCTTGTAAACTACGACAAGATTTTGCATAATGATGAGCTCTATAATGAATCGGAAAATTGTCGTATCAAATAATTTAAATAATTTAGAAAAAGATTTAGATTCATTTAGAAAAAAATTTCTGGAATTATTTTTCACAATGGAAATGATTGAAACAATCTTAATTAATTGAGTATTTGAAATCTGCTATTAATTAAAAATATCCTTCTGTATATCTCCACTAAGCAATTTTCTTATTTTAAAATAAACATTTATCTTGTTTTATATTATACACATCCATATAACTAATCACCCCAATTAACCAGTATAATCACATTAAAGTATACCCAATGCAATGGCGGATCAAGGATTTGAGGAAAAGACATCACGCGGTATGCCTAGCCAAGTTGCGAAGTATGAGCAACCTTTAACTGGCGAAGGTTCCATTTCTGAAATGCGAATCTGGAACATCTGAGAGCTATGTATTTATTTATTGGTATAGAATGGCTTCCTATGACTTTATAGGAGTTAATTAGCATTAAAAAACGAGGTTAATTTGAAAGTGGCTACTATGCCTGCAGGATCTGCCAATGATACATTTATGGGTAATATACTGGGTAAGACTTGTATTGAAAATGTGTGCTTTTCTAGATATTAATATCATCATTTGTGTAAAGGAATATATCTAGCGTCAGATGTCTAAACTATTTTATCCAAGGTTTCAAAAAAATATTTCACTTATAATTATTTGTAAAATTTCCATATAATATACTTGACGTACATTTAGCTAATGAAAGAGTTCATAATTAGATAATATAATGTGTATAATTTGTTTATTAATTTAAACCCTAAAAAATTTAGAACTTATAAAATTGTATTTTTAAAATATTCATTAGGACGAAGTATGTCAGAGAAAACTCTATCAAAATAGAACAAATTTCGTAAAATGTGTATATACAATTAGAACCCCTTCTGAATAACTTGTACCTATAATCGCCAACATTTTCGAAAACTCTAAATAAATAAGGACTATTTCAAACAAAATATACTTTGGGTTTCTGTTTGATACAACTTTTTTCAAATTACAAACTAAATTAAATTAAAGCAACAATAGGTATAGGTTTATAGGTATGGTTAACAACTTCGCGATCTTTTTATTGATCTATAGAAATGTATCAGTATATAAATAAGTTCACGCATTTTTTCTGGTCCATTCACTAGACTTAGTGTGCTCAAATATGCATGTATAGTAATTTCAAAATTGGGGATATAGATATCATACAATCGGACATCTGTGACCCTTGAATGACTCCTGAAATTATGTTCAAATTAATTAGAAAGGAAGTCTAGAAGTACAGGAAATATAGCAGATCTTGTATGTGTGTGTGTGCCGTGAAGTTACAAATCTTATACAAATAAAGCAGAATTAGTACATGTTGCTTATATTCTCTATACGCTGTTAACTTCTGACATCATTTTGGTTTTAAGTGCTATATAAATATAAATTAACTATTATTATTAATTGATTTTACAGATAAATATATTGAAATTTGTAGTTCTATAAATCGGTCTATCTGGAAACTACAATCTATATTTATAAAATCATATTCTAAAGAATATTCTGTTAAATATTATATTAACCAAAAAAGGCAAAAAGTGTGTTAGCTCATATACCACAAAAGAAATGATATACTATTAAATGAGTTTGTTTTTACAAAACTATTTTCTGATTTGTGCTAGCTACGTATAGGTATTAATATGATTTAAAAAAACCTAGATAGCATAAATCAGAATATAGTTTTGTAAGAGCTAACACAATTTATGGTTTATCATTTCTTTTGTGGTATGAGCTAACACACTTTTTGCCATTTTGGCTAATAATAATATCACACTTTTTTTATTGAATATGAACATTAATACCATTGTTATTAATACTCATTCCTTTTTATGTAAACCTCCAATTTGAAGAATATTGATGATATAGTTTTCAATGAGTACGTTTGTAATGTTAAAATTTAGATCAAATGCTAAATAAATTTACATTTTTATTTTATTTTATTTAAAGTCAGCCCATTTCTAATGTATATTGAAAAATTATCAAAATTGATTGAAGGTTATGGGTAGTTATTGGGTATGAAGAAGATGAAAAAATTACAAAAAATGGCGATTTTTGACAGTCTATAACTAAAGATCTATAAAAGATATCAACGTGAAATTTGGAATACTGACTGAGTTGGGACGACGCTATCCAACGCTTATAAGATTATGGCGATATCTCATACATTTGTTTTATGATGATTATGTCAAAAATGCCTATACTTTATACTTATCCTATAAAACCTAAAGTGAGTAAGTAGGTTACCCTAAAGTTCTTAAACATTGAGCTAACGTATTTCTAATGAACCAGATATCATATCCAAATTGTTGTTATTATTTGAAATACTTTTAATAATGTTCACATTTTTTAAATTTAATTAACATACAGCTTACACACATATATAACACAGAACTATCCAAACAGTCTATAACTTCGCTATTTATTCATCTTATTCGTATTAATTAGACTACATTCGCAACCTTACGTGTTATCGTTACCAGTATTTCATTAGAATGATGCAAAACCGTAGATTTCATCAAATGGAATTTTGGCTCATAATAAAGAAATGTATAAGGTATAGATAGTAAAAATCGATTCTGTTACCTTTATAATGATACATAATATAGTTATTACGCATACATTGTGGTGATGGGGTGACTTCATATTTCTTTGAAAGATTACGTACAAAATAATACCAGAACATATAATTATTATTTATTTATTTAATATATTGTATTTTATATTAAATAAAATACATAATTTAAAACAATGCATAACATCGTATTACTATACAACTAGTGAAATTAATAACAAATAACTTATTTTAAAATTATTTTATTATCGCTTTATAGTTCTAGAAATATGATTTTATTTATTGAAAACTTTCATAATTTAAAAAAAAGAAGCTTATTTAATGAAACCACGGAGAATTATTTTGATGTTGTCTTGTTAAAGTTTATCTTTGATAAAAATAATTATTATTTTCGTCTGATCATTTTGTTTATTTTACTTCTGTCACATAATCTCAGTCACTCTACCTTTGCCCCCATAATCTTTGTCACTCTAAATCTGTCTGAAGCACATGAATTTTTTAATTAATAAATTATATCTATTAATAATTATGAATCATTTTTTACGGCGAACAATCTATTGTAGAACGAAAATACTTTCGGACGAAAAAAAGTCATTTAGAACAAAAATAATAGACAAATTTTGTATTCTATTACAAATTATTATCGTCTCGTACGTTCAATATAATATATATACATACATGTTTGATCTCCTCTCTATCGTAATCATCAACTATACTGCTTTGAAGAAAATTCTCTTTATAGATAGCTAACAGTTACCCTAATTAAAGATCTCTGTTGTTACTTATATAATTTTAAAACTAAAAGAGTCAACAGTAAACTATTTTTGCGCGAGAATGAATGGAAACATGTGTTTATTTATTTTTAAACTTATTTATAGATTAAAAGCTTTATAATTATGTAGGAAAATTTTATTACACATTCGCTGGGTTATATTTTTAAAATGGAACCTTTTTATATTTCAAAAAGTACTTTTAACAAATATAATGTACACACAATATATTTCATTTCTTTTTAAGAAGAGTGTCACTATATTTATACTAAATTTTTCGAAATCATAGATGCTATAATATTAATGATAGCATTATGCTAGCGTTAATTTATTTTTTCATAGAAGAATCTTTACTTTCAAAGGATGTATATAATAATTACTAAATTTGAGCTAAATGTGATCAAATTGTTATATTTTATAACAAATACAATTTGTATTTTTCATTACTGTTTAATATGAATAATTTGTAGAATAAATATAATGTAGTAATTTATATATAACTCTAAATTAAATCAATATTGAATTACAGACATATTGATTGTTGGTAGCAGTAAATTGACAATTAATTTGATAGGATCTTAATTTTATTAGTGGACGTATAACTTTAGTGGACCTACACCTTTAAAATGCATATTATTATGAAAGATTTGATGATCACAACACACATTAACGTTTTATTTGGACAATAACAAATCAGATTTACAATATGAAAGTATAATAATACACTAGATCACATCTCAGTCTTTTTAGAAATATTTTTTATACATAATAATTATCAGACATTTTCGAAAAAATAGGTTATATCAATTAATTTTTTGTAAAGCGTATTATTTCCTATATTTAAAAATATGCGTAAAATGTAGATGTTCCCAATCTAGAGATGACAAACACAAATTTACAAAAAGTAACACAGTAATGATTTACATGTGTTCACTAATTTACTTTCTTATTATAAATTGACAAAGTTGATTATCATATCTAGTATAGATGTTATATAACCAAATAATAATGGACTCATCAACTGAAAACAAAATTTGCAGTCCATTAGCTTTAAGCATTATTTTGCTTTGAAATTATTAGAGAATATTTTTAGTTAATTTGGATAACATTTAACTTTGTTATTTATCTTGAACAATACCCGAACAATGAATTGGATCGAGCAGGTAAAGTAATTCTTTACAATGTTCAAATTAAAAGATTGAGAAATAATTTCCTTTTATTTAAAAAAATTTATTTCTACATCAGAGTAAAATTTTTTGATAAAAGTGTCAGTAGAAGATGTCAGATTGTGAAGACAATTAGAAAAACCGTAATTCCCACGATAATTGTAATTTTATTAAAATAACATCAAAATTTTAAAACAAATTGCAAACAAAAGATTCTAACCCCAATAATAATGCAAAAAGAAAGAAGCACCTTGTTATACAATTAAAATGGGGTTATATTTGGCTAAATATCGCTATTTGTACAGGGTAAATATTTGTCAAGTAAAGTCAACGTCTATAATATGGATTCTTAAGAAGACGAGGATCCTGCAGGAAGTGAGTCTCCTTTCGCTCGTAGGGTAAAAATCCTGAAAAACAAGTGGTGAGAAAAAAAATTGTTTTAGAAGAAAATAAGCTACGAACTCGATACAAGTGGCTATGAATCTCTAAGTAAACAAAGGAAAAGGTGATAATATGATTCTGTATCAATTAGTGGAGTAAAATCTTTTAAATGTTGTTTATTAACCTTTTAATTATGTTGGGTATATTTTACCCAGTAATAATATTTCTTGCGTTGCTATACTATTATCAGTCCACAGATTATATATGATTTTAGTATATGATTTTACCATTTTACTTTGAAATATGTTAGTTAGAATTTTATATGAAGTAAGCAAGCAAAAATTATCACACTGATTACGGCTATGGTATCTTTCTTTTACCGCACAATATACATTAATGTGGGTCAATATATTAAGTTTTTCTGATTTCTTCCTAAACGTTTACGTATTTTGTTAGAATACCTATAGTGATTTATTGATCTAGCAGCCGTGTACGTCTACTTGCTTCTCTGTTCTCCAATTGTTCAAGAGTGTGTTTTTATAACCGGACCTTCCTATAGGAAGGTCCGGTTGTAAAATAAAAATATCCGTAACCCAAACTGTTTATGTTATACATAGTTGTACCTATTATACCTACCTATACATACTTATTACATTTTTATATATGTAATAATCTCAACGCTGGAAAGTCAGCCAAAAATACATGTCAGACCATCTGGGGTGAAATATACCCCAGCCGTAAATAGTGCGAATTTTTCAGTCGTAATTTAAGGGCTAAATTAAAATGAACTAATTTACCTATTTAACAAAATAATAATGACATCTTTAAATAAAGATATTTGTTGTATAACTACACATAGTCATGGCAACAGTGAATTACGTTATTTAATGATTTTGTCAAATATAATTCATTTGATATTACATGTTAAATAAAGTAACGAATATTTTAGGCCATATTTCAGATATTTCAATTAAAATTGGAGTTAGCTTCACATGTTGATCTGATTTTTTATTATATAAAACCGTATCCACAAATTTCATCAATTATTCTAACTATATTTGTAATCAAAGATAAAAATGCACACTGTTTGTTTCTAAGTTGTCCTGAAAAGCCCAACTAAGCGCCAAATTGCAACCTTGTTTAACCGCACTAAAGGACGAATAACTATTTGCCAAGGTTTATTTAAGCCGTCAAATTTTGATAGAAAACTCGAGAAAAAACATTGCTGCCTTTCAATTTTCCTCCACAACATGGATCGAATTGCTTTCAGGAAAAACAAATAGCTATTTATTCGTCGTCATCAGAAAAATGAGGAAAAAACAACACCCATTCAAGACGAAATTTAGCTTGTCTGATGAAGCCGCGATGAGTTATTTTGTCTCTGCCAAAGCAGACCGCGTCAAATAATATTTCGTAATAAATAGAGTAAATGAAAAATTGCTTTTTTATTGAATGAAATCGATTTCAATAACATGTGTCCAGCCAGTTAAGGAAAGGAAAACAGAAATCACGTCACATCTTCCCCGATTATAAATTGTTCGAAGTGTTTATTTATCATCAGGAGTCAAAACTAAGATAAAATCAACTATTTGAACGACTTCGATGATTGAAAAGGTTAGAATTATACACACACGCCTGAATTATGACACTTTTCGATCATTCAGTTTTCAGAAGAAAATATTCGATTTCATAAATGTATATATTACAATATTTGAAATTACTCTAATCTTTAATTATGGGATACAAATGACACATATGATAATTAAAATAAGATTTGCTGTATATTTAATGAGCGGAGCCGAGACTCTATGCTTAAGTGTATGATATTTAAAAATAATTGCTGTATATTATGAAGAGACTACGTTTGTGCGCAAATAAAGTTGCCTTATAAAATTCTCTAATAAAATAATCACATAAAGGTAATGGATACAGAGTCCGGAAATGACAGTTTGAAACTAAAGAATTCTTTTAAGCAATAATGAACGATGTTTGATGTTTACTTACTATTAACGATTACATGAACTTAAAAACATTGAATACAAGAAGTCAAACTATACATCAATCAATAATTTTCCTATCTTGTTGAAATTATACTATATTAAAAGCTAAAAATTTAAAACTATTTTTCTAATACATTTATGCAATCAAAAAACAATATAATTATTTTAAGATAAATAAATAAGTAGTGATCCAATATTAAATGTAGTGTTATAAATGTCTCAAAGTAATAAACATAAGCTAAGTACAGATTATAGTATTCAGAATAAATTTAACTAGTTAAATCAAATCTAAATAATGCAATTAAATTAATATTATGCATGCTACTATCAGAAATACCGATTTATATATAATCCCAGTACAGAAGACAGCTCACCAGTTCCAACATAAGGTCAAATAAATCATTTAGAATCGGTAGTGCAGTATAGTGTCAAAAAAGATAGCAAATACTACACAAATCTTAAAATGACATCATTTTTCTTAAGTAAAC
>JAUZNC010029370.1:0-21264 GCA_034780395.1 Vannuccia rotundouncinata | reverse complement strand
TATTTACGTTTTTATAATAACAGAAGCTTATAAAATTCACGATTAGTATTATAAATACAAAGAACAATGAAATCAATAGAATTTCTCAATATTTGATTATTCATCCGCTGTACGTGTGAACGCACACATATTGTATATAATTTTAAATTAGGCTGTAAAGGTAGGTGTAGGGGTTTTCCGTCAACATGGAATTCCCAAAACTATCAACGTCACAAAATTTTGAAATTTTCAGCGAATGGAAATGCAGATAACAGGTTTTTAAAAATCCGAAATTTTACATACCGTCGGTAAAAGGTTAAGCTGTAATCGATAATATAATCAATAACCGAAATAGGCAACTTTAGACATAACTTATAGACTCTCGATTACATGCAATATTCGAATAAATTCTCCACACCAAATAATATATCCACTTGTGTTCCTATCTATTATTGTCCAGTAATAAGTGCTAGGAAGGCCGTTAGGGTCCCTCTGACAGCGAAAATTCGCGTGTTCCCCGAGGTGTCCCGAACAGTTGAATATGCTCAAATGCTAGAGCGGGCTGGTGTCTCAATTCTTGCTGTTCATGGTCGTATACGTGACCAGCGTGGAATTCATACAGGGCTCGCTGACTGGACCAAGATCAAAGCCGTTAAGTAAGAAGATCTCATTATTGCGTACATTTCAGATTGTTAATATTATATTACTAGATCATTCATGTTGTATTAATAACGTCAAATTTGTTTTTATTTTGGGTTTTGTTCTGTTAAAAGTTTTTTTAACTCACATGACAAATTGTTCTAATCGAGTTGCACTAGAAATACCTTTCGAATGTAAAGTAATTTTAATATATATTATACAGTGTAAATGTGGTTTTAATTAAAATATATAAAAAATAGCAAAGCCGTTACCATGTAATCAAGTTGTGTTATGTTCCTTGTAGAGAAGCCCTCAAGATTCCAGTATTTGCAAATGGTAATATTCAATATCTCAGCGATGTTAATCGATGTATAACCGAAACTGGAGTTGATGGTGTGATGATTGCAGGTAAATAATAATCTTTTTAACTTCGTATTAATATATTATTTTTTCTTTACTTCTGAATACCATCAGATTATTCCTTATTTATTTTATTTGTCAAATTATTACTATTTAATATTCCCATAATAAATTGGATCCACATAAATATCGGTACGTGATATTTGCTACTTTCGCACCTCATTCCTCGATACGCTTCTGTTGTTTCGTGAGACCCCTCCCCTGCACCATGATTTGATAACAAACTAATTGCAGAAATAAACAACAACAAAAAATATGTTGTTTCCGCTCTTCGTTGATGGGTCAATTATGAGGTTATCATCGTCTTGTTTCTTTTTGACTATTTTCAAGACAGTTGGGGCAGGGAGAAATTCAATGATGACAGTTTTTTCAATATTTAATTGTCCTCCTAACTTATCATTTTGACCACTGTTAATCTGGTTGGGTGTTGGCAGTGGAACGTTCCGAGGTCACTTCTCTCCCTTGCGTTTCTCCACCAATCATTTCATGAGATCCCATTTCTTCCTATCGATGTGTAGGAGTTCTGAGTACTGAATAGTAAAGCATGAAAATTATAATAGTTTCATCACTGCAGCTACTATAAATGCAACCTCCATTCTTATCTATAGAAGGTAATCTTCACAATCCCGCTCTATTCGCCGGCATCCAACCTCTAGCCACTGATATTGCTTTAGAATATTTGGAACTGGTCCATTCTAACCCTTGCCCGCTTTCCTATGCTAGAGGCCATGTATTCAAGCTTCTACAGCATACGTAAGTTTACTGAAATTAGTTATTTGTCATTTCCTTTACAATCTATAATTCAATGCTTCTAATATTAAGTATGACTTTTTTATTTTTAGTTTGCTGGTTCATCTTGAATTTCGGGATTATATCGGAGAGTCCAAGTCAATATTTGAATTGGAAGATTCTGTTCGAAAATTGAAATTGATTTGTGGTGTATGTGTGCTTTTGTATAACGTTTTGTATTCTTCACTAAATTACAATTTTTTCGTTAAAATAACTGAATTTTAATTAATGTTTTGTTGCCAATTTTTGCTCACTTACAAAAATGGTGACACGGTAATTATTAATGATGCAATTAATATCTGCAAACTCTAGTTTATCAGTGTAGTTTTAAAATAAATAAAGCTTTAATTTTCAGCCAGGCAAATGTGACAATGTGTCAGCTATGCCTCTTCCTCATCCACATTGGTTGTGCCAGCCATACGAAAGACCTTCGCCTCTACAATCCTCGAATTCAAGGTGATTTGATCATTTTGCAAGTCTGCCAACATTGTGATTTGTTGTCTACAAGCTGTTGTTGTTGTGTTGAAAGCAAATCTTTTTCCTCTCTTTCCCTACAACTCAGTGAACTAACAGCTGCGGTGGCAGAGCCCATTCTTGGCAAACGACCTGCCCAGAACAGTGACCTAGCAATAACCCTAGCAGCGGAGAGAAAGCGAAGAAAAGAGGAGAAGAGGGCAGTTAAGGCGGCCAAGGCTGCCAGTAAGCCTAAACCACCTTCCCTGCCTGGAATTTGTAAACTATGCAAGAATCTCAGGGTACAAACCTCAGCGATAACTTACTGATTCATACATTATTCAATTCTATTTAAAGTGTTTATGATTACAGGGTAAAAAATGTGCATATTCACTCTGCCGGTCTTGTTGTGTGGAGAAAACAAATGTGGAACGGATAAATTGTTCAGGTATTCTACACATTTTTGACACAATTCTTACAAATGTTTCTACTTCGAAGTTTTTTTCTGCTTCTACAGGTCATAATATTCATCTTACCATTTCAAAACGGAAGCGTACTTGTCAAGATGTATTCAGTGGTGATTCAAATATGAATTCCAGTTCAACTTATGCAGAACCTACTAATGTTGCTACGTGTGCATCACGCGATAGTTGTTGATTTAAAGACATGCTAGCTAAATTAAGTGTACATACATGGTATAATGCAGTAAAATATATATATTTATTTTAAACTTTATCCATTTTTCTATTTTTTTTTAATTTTTACTAGCTTGTCTGATATAGGATTTTACTACCTTAGATACATATTACTATAGTATCAATATTGAATTCCCCAAAAGCTTTATATATTTTTATATAGAATTGTAAAGTAATCCATGGTGTAACAAACATATTAATAATGCTTTTCTATCTTACAATGATTTTATATTAAAACATTCTTGATTACACATGAACAGATAATAAATAGTAACTAATTAAAAATCGGAAATTCTCAAAGTACAAATATTTAGTTGAACTGATTTATAAAAGTTCATAGTTTAATTTGTTTCAATATTTGTTTTACAGATTTAATGTAATTACTAATATATTTTATACATAATTTTTATCTATTTATATGGTGTGTTTACATCGGAAATTATAGGAAAAGTTTATATCATCTACATTCCTTTATCCGGGTAATTTTTAAGAATCAAAATACAAATAACGATAACATTTGATGCAGGTTTTTCAAAACAATGGTAGTTCATACTACCCTGTATTAAATAAAACGGGGAGTCGTTGGGTCGAACGACCCCCCTTCCAATCTGAAAAGGGCCCCTCTAGCGCTGTAAAGGGCCTCTCTTGACTGAAATTGGACATTCTATTATTAAACTGCCTTTTAGGTTGGCCAATAATTTTCTATAATGGATTTGAACCAAGGCAAGGTTGGTACAAGACATTCGAGAATTATACTCGTAGGAGGTATACGTATGCAAAGATAAAAAATAAAGATTGAACGCTGAAAAAATTTTAAATATACATAGGTACTGACTTTCATTATATACATAAGGTGCTTTTATTAACTGCAAGCTAGTTACTATTCTTTCGTTAAACTCGTTTCACTATGTAACATATGAGAAAAAACAGTAGGTACTGTCTAATTGTTATCTCACTAATTGTTTTCTCTATTTATATTCCCAAAAATATGGTGCCTATAATATTAAGTTGTATAATATTAAAATGTAAAATAATTGTTGAATACAACTTATGAAAAAACACTAACTAACATTCAATATACATAATTATAAAGTTAAAATTGTAAAATTAACTTTATTCTCATTTTGATTTTGATTGAAAACGGGGGGGGGCCTCCGTAAGAAAACGACCCTCCTCTGGTAAATCCTGGCGCGCTCCTGGGAATGTAGATAGAATTATTAGAGATAACTATTCATAATTACGTAATGTTTTGCGGCTACTTGTAAAATGTCACATCAACAGATTAGCAACTGTTTTCACAAAATATTACTTCATGACGATGAAATTTTCATGAACAATATGTCCATTTACAGAATTAGAATATTTCAAAGCCACAGAATTTCACATATACTTACTATATTGGGGACCTTTTTAAAATCCTCAATCTTTTAGCCATTTTTAACTTCTTCATTTGGCAATGTACAATTTTGTTTCCAAATCCCGCAAAGATTGGCATTCTGTGGCGACGTCATGTATCATTCAACTTCTACTTCAGATTCCATAATATTGCCATCCTGCTGCACTCCCATCAATCAAAGGGAAGCCATGCAGTTAATGAGGAGAAAAAGTTCATTGAAGCGAACAGTTCCGATGATATTTCAATGCGCATGATATATGCTGAGCTCAACATTCTCAAGTCCATGGCGTCTGGACTGTCGATTGGATCCGCTCACGATCAACTCCTCGTGTATCTTCATAATCTCTCATCAGCTGGTCATCGATGAGCTTGATAAGTGAAACATGTTAAATGTGGCAAAGCTGATTATGATGAATCCAGCACGACAGCATCAGGTGATGGCTCGCCGACTGAAGACTTGGCTACGTGTTAAAATAACTGCCTGCAGTTTTAATGCTCTATAGCTATCTAACAAACACAGGAGTGGTATGGACACGAAATGCAGAAACAAGTACTGATTAGCATAATATTTAATATAATTTGTTTGATTTGTGTTACGGTTGTTAGATTTACTTAGCGCGATAGTTGAAATATTACCGGTTTAAGATAAGTTATTTCTCAGGTTCGTTCCCCTTAAACCTTACTTTAACTATCTTAAATAAGAAAGCAAAAAGATTGAGTGAAATCTGATGGTTTATTGTAATACAAAACTAACCAGTTTATCAACGTGGTTAGTTCTCCAATTGGGGATTGTACAATCGAGGCTTCTGATCCTTTGAGTTACCACTCTGGTTAATATTTTATATCTGGATGATCCAGATGATTTAGGCATGCAGGATGCCTCCTTATATAATGTGAAAGTCGATAGTGCATAGTGAAATGCGTGCATTGTATAAGGTACAAATGTATAAGGAACAAAGATGCATCTTAATAATAACATAGGTATTCAGTATAAGAATTATCAAGAATTAACAATATGGAGATCACACAATGTTATTAACTATTCAGGTCAGAAATTACTTTTAAAAAAACATTGTCCATTTTTTTATAGTTATGGGTGCATATAATTTACTTACAAAGTAGTAAAACATGGATGAGTGTGGGGCAGCTTTATGAATACAGTTTGCCCTGTATAGATACTGATAGTTACATAAATAATATGCTATAAAGGAAATGTTATTAGCTATCTAAAAGATATGGGTAGCCTGCTTATATGAGGAAAACATATCACTCTAACACCTGAAAGTTTGTTTATCTATATACATTAAAGTATACTTATAAATTAGGAAGAAAATACCCTTTGGTTTATATTACAATGGTGTTTCAGTAAATAAAGTTTGTTATAAAATGTAAAACTTTATGATTGACTGTTATAATATTTTAATACCTTTTCTAGTTAAATATTTAATATAACCTTATAGTTACATATTTTCTTTGATATTTTTGAAATATGTATATTATCATTTTGGTTGAGGAGGTATTCCATAAATTTCTTCAATATTTATGATTATCTTATCAATTAATTATCAAATTGTTTTACATTTTTCTGATTATCAAAATAAAAAATGTTAAAATTATCCTCAAAGTTTGATAAAAGCCTCAATCGGTCATCAGGCATGTAGCCAGGTTTTAAAACTAGATATAAAAAATATTACATCAGGGCACAAAAATAATGGTTGATAATAAAGCAACCTTGATAATTGCCATGAAGTGGCCAACATTTTTTAACCTTTATTTTAAATACTCAACCCCTGAACCTAATAATTTTTTAGATATGGGGTAAAATACTTATTCCTTATACAAGACACCATATATATGTATTGGGTGCATTTTACCAATCAGCACTTAATACTAATATATGCTGTGAAAATTACCAATTTAAATATTATTTTTATGAATTTGACTACTTTATGTTGAATTAAAAAAAAATAATTCTATTAAAAATAATAACTAATATATATATATATATTTGCTTGCTTTTATTGCATTTTTTTATTAAATAATTTACACATCACTGTTGTAAATTTGATAGCTTTCTATTGAATTAAAAAATAAAAAAATTTATTGTTTTAGTATTAAATTTATTTAAAAATTATTCAATTAATTTTTTTGAAATCAACTGGTAATTTGCACAGCGCATATTAGTAATAAAGAGGGTTAGTAAAATACAGCCAACATACACAACATGGTTCATAGTAGTCCAAGGAAATGAAAATTAGTCAGCAAAAATTCCAAATATCTTCAATTGTCTTCTTTTATAAATACAAGTGATAAAAAATATTTGTGCTATGCATAATTTGTAAGTTGCTAGCTTATACTCACAACCAAATTTAGTTAGGGAACTTTTAATTTTATCAGGGAAAAAATTATAAAAAGACTATGAACCATGTATATCTTAGTGTATGTTTACTTTTTGAGGGGAATGCCCTGTTTTCTCCCAATAGTCTGGCAATGGTCATAATGCAATTTTTTAGTGCATTTAATGCATCAATCATGGGTATTATCTGCAAAGTCATTTGCAGTATAACAATAATCAATATTTATTTAATTTTGTTTGTCTTTATAAACTATTGTAATAATCAGATGATTATAACATTTTTAAGGCATTATGGTTCACATAAATGTCTTAACTTAAAAAATAATAAAACTTATTATGACATATACCCAGGATTTATACATGCAATTACCATAGAAAAACATTTGTATATACTTACCCATAGCTTTAAATTAAAATCATTTAATCAAGGATATTAATAAAATTTTCGAATTATCAGTTTATTCCACTGTAAAACCTTTTGTTGATTAAAGTCCAGCCTGCATTCCATACAGCCCCAAGAGGATACAATGTATTCTGATTGTACACTGGATGATATCCAGTGTACAATTAGGAATTATATATATAAAAGGATAGGAAAAGGATAAAAATCTGCCATACACAAGACAAGGAATACAGACTGATATACAGTAAATATGGTAATTAACATTAATTTAAAATCTATTTATAAAACAAAATATTATCAATTCTAAAGCTTCAAAATAAATATTAAAACAGAATTCATTCAGGAAATTATCTGCTGTTACCTATTTGAAAAGTATATGTTTTACACTGATATATAAGTACTAATAGGTTCTTTTTACTTTTATTTTTTAGCATTGCACAATGATAAGGACGTTTCTGATAAAATAAGTATTTTAATTTTGAATCTTTAAAATAAATTATTATTACTATTATGCACAATATCTTGAAAAATGTACTCAAATTACATAATACATGACCATATTAGCTGATAAAAAGGCAAGATGATTCACTATATTTTCTTATAGTTGCATTTGGTTTTTCTGGCATCCATTATATACCTTTTCAACTTCAAATTGGTCATAAGTAATTTCAATTTAGACAGCATCCTGAATAATACATACTATTATTAAAAGTAATATTAAAAAGGTAATTGGCAATCCCAATTATAATTGTTGTAAAGTAAGTTCATATTATTTGAGATTTTTTTCTCTTGACACTGATTATGTAAGTATATTGCTCTGTATAATTTTTTACCATTTTGATGGAGTATTTAACATGATTAGAGAATTTTCTTTGGTTCCAATAAAATAAAATATACCCAAGAGAATATTTTGTGTCAATATATGGACATCAAATTCAAGCTACAAAATTTTCTGTAACTCTTTGAGAGAACTATTGGTGGTTAACAACCAACCCATGGTAATGTTCTCTGACAATGATTATGCAAATAACAATACTTATTTTGCACATTGAATTGATCTTCATTATTTACCAAAATATTATATAACCTTTTCTCAAAATTTGTGAAATGGCAGTGTATCAGTACTGCCAAGTTAAAGGATTTTTCTAGATGAAACTGAGATTCAAGGGGGATTTCATTAAGAATAAACATAAAAATCAATCATCTGATTCTTCATGAAAGTCAGATTTGTATTTAGAAGTTGAACAGTGTTTGCCAGATATCCTGAATCCAAATATCCAGATATCCAAAAATCCTGTTGGCTCAATCACACAATGACCAATATGTGCCTCTATGAAAAATAAAAATACATATTTGTTTAGTGAATATTCTTAAGCATTTGTTGTTTCCCTTCTCATGACTCCTAAAATTTTCCTAGCATTTATTTTCTTGTTGATAATTATTTATAATATACTTTAACTAAATTTAATTTTCCTTGACTGAACTTAATTTCTTTCATTATTAATTCTACTTACCAAATTCCGGATTTGTACAGGTCTTCGAAAACTGGAATAGTCTTGGAATTTAGAAATTTTAGTAAATATTGTTGGAAAAGTTTTTGGAATATATAATGTCCATTATTATCAGTTTGATGTTTCTGAACTAT
The DNA here is from genome assembly GCA_034780395.1 of Vannuccia rotundouncinata. Classification (NCBI taxonomy): domain Eukaryota; kingdom Metazoa; phylum Platyhelminthes; order Proseriata; family Coelogynoporidae; genus Vannuccia; species Vannuccia rotundouncinata. The sequence continues at coordinate 12,489 of JAUZNC010029370.1, read as the reverse complement.
ATGGCAACATTTTTATTTTTCCAAATTCGTATTTTTATTTCATATTTGCATGGTGGGTTTTCTTTTTGTGCTTATTTCTTTAATTTAATATTTTTTTTTTTTTTTTTTAATATTTAAATATACTGCCTAAATCAAAACATACTTGTGTTTTTCCCCACATGGAAAAGTGCTGGAATTTCTCAATGAATCTTTAAATTGCTTTTAAAAATACTGTACAAACCCTGCTAATTAAATTTTCTTTCACTAATTTGTAATTACTTCAATACACCACTGACATATTATTTTTTTACTTTTTCAATAGTTAACAGTGTACATACTTTATGAATGACCCCTTAAATAAAATTTTCTAAATCTATTTATATCTCAATTCATTATATTTAAATAATTTAATTTAACAAACATCTTTTTATTTTATTTTTTTCAGAAAATGGACCTTATTGAATCTAATTTAGAATCAAATGAAAGTGTATCACAGCTTGTTTCAAAATGTGATTCTTTATTTCCAACTATCAAATGTGAAAATGTAGCAAGAGCACCTGGTCGAGTCAACCTAATTGGTGAGTTAAGAGTTTTATATATTTAATCTATTAAAATTTCTCAAGCATGATTACAATTTTTTATTTCTATGAATTTAATATAAAATCAATTAATTTTTTTCGAAACTTTTAATTTCTAATATTCAAATTTTTATTTTTATAATAGTAGAGCTAATGTATAAAGTAAAAAATCTTTACAGGAGAACATATAGATTACTGTGGGTATTCAGTTCTGCCTATGGCTTTGGACCAAGATGTAAAGATGGCTTTTAGTGTTGAGAAAGACAAAGAAGGCATGGAATTACATAATACATCTCCTCTTTATAGGTGAATTTTTGAATAAAAGTAGTATATGTCATTAATTTAAACTATTTTATGATATTTAATGTTTGTTAACATTAGACCATTCGTCACTGATGAAAATACTTTTGAAATCAATAAAGATAAACCTGAATGGTTTCATTATTTCTTCTGTGGGTACAAGTGCATTGAAGACTATGCAAGAAACAATGGAAAAGTAATCATCTATTTTAAAACTTTTGTTTGAACATTATTTAGATTTAAACTATCACTCTTTTGTGTTGCTTAGCAATTCCCAAAGTTCCGTCTTCGCATTCTCGCTGAAGGCAATATTCCTCCAAGTGCTGGTCTATCAAGCAGTAGTGCTTTTGTAGTTTGTGCAACTATGGTTACAATGAAAGCGGCTGGTTTCAATATTCCTAAAGTAAGGGCTCTATTCATTTATTTTTCATAGTGATATTTTCCTTAACAGGCCGGTTTATAACTCTTTTCATTTTACAGACTGAGTTGGCAACATTGTGTGCACGTTGTGAACATTATATTGGCACGATAGGAGGGGGCATGGACCAAGCCATTTCTTTGCTGGCTCAACCAGGGAAGGTAATAATAGTAAATTTTATGTTAACCTCTATGATTTATTTACAAAAATGCCCTTATTACCATTACTACTACATGATAATCAATATTGTTGAATCTGGTTACTATGGATGGGTGTAGGGTGATTTGCATATTTAGCACACGGAAATCTATTCCCAGAAATCAAAATACCACAGACTATCTATTCTCTTCTACATTAGATTGATACCAGCAACCTCTTTTTAGCTAATGACCCATCTATTAAACGTTGTGTAGAATTATTTATATTCAGTTTTGACTTTGTCTTTTTTAAGAACTAGTGTTTTTTTCAATCTCGGACGCCCCAATTACTACCCAATGTTTGTTTCGATTTAAGTCTGATTTGGCTCAGTCAGTGGCAGTTAATTTATTTTTCAGGCACGTCTAATAGTTTTCAAACTGCCATTAGAAACACATTCTGTGGTTCTGCCAGAAGGTTGTGTGTTTGTAGTGGCCAACAGTCTTGTCCAGATGAATAAGGCCGCCTCCAACCAGTTCAATCAGCGCGTAGTGGAGTGTCGTATTGCAGCAAAGGTTTTTAAATTTCATTTCTAATTATTATTATCTTTTTAATGATATTCCTCAAATGGTTTATTATATGAGTTAACCTTTGTTTTGCACGTAAATTGAGGTATTATTTGAAATTTGTATTATAATCAATAATTATATTATACAACCGAAATATTAAATCTATAGACACAGATATACTAGCTCACAAATCTTGACTGTTTATATAGATATTATTAGACTTCTATTACATGTATTTAATGTATAAAATTTTCAAAAATGAAGAATATCATTTAGAGTTTGTGACAGACAGCATTTGCTTTTTAGCTGCTTTCAAAACTTATTCAACCAGAAGCTTCAGTCAATGACACTTCGGTATTTCGACTGATGGATTTACAGTGCAGCTGTAAGGCTACTTTACCCGAAATGATTGCCCATGTTCGTCGTTTACTTCATTGTGAACCTTACACCAGAGTGGAAATTTGTAAACTGTTGAACATAGAGGAAGATGAATTCGAAAAGAAATTTCTCTCAGAAAATACTATGAATAGTACGTTCTCATTTGAAAAGATATGTATTTGTTTATTGCAATTATAAAAAAACAATTTTAAGAATGTCTTCCATTGTATACGAACCAAATAAAACACGTCTATTCTGCGAAGAGAAATTTTTATGTGCCATCTGTTACCATGACATAATCAATACAAAATTGTAATTACATGGCTTTGCTTATTAATGCTAGAATCTTTATTTCATAATGAAACCTGTATAATTTTGATACAATGATATGTGGTAGAGTTTGCTTTATGGTTCTAATTTCAATTTAAGTGCAAGAGTTCTGTCTACGAGCCCGTGCCGAGCATGTCTTCAGTGAAGCCGACCGAGTGATCCAGTTCCAGCAGACGTGTCAAGATTCCGGACAGTCTGCGTCTCTTGCGACACTGGGTCGGCTTATGGACGAAAGTCATACGTCGTGTAGTCAGCTTTATCAATGTAGCTGTCCACAGCTTGATCAACTGGTCGCTGCCTGCAAGTAAATATGCATGTTTTTGTTTACTCAAAATACCGACCGAGCAATGCTCTCTTCAAAAACATAATATGTTTTACAACAAATGTTATTCCGCAATTATTTCTAGAGCTAGTGGAGCACTTGGAAGTCGACTAACCGGTGCTGGTTGGGGAGGATGCACGGTTTCCCTGGTCCCCCAAGATCGTGTTGCAAGCTTTCTCTGCAGCTTACAAACCAGGTTCTATGTCACTCTAGGAGATGTCAGCAATCAAGCGGTCTTTGTCAGTGCTCCATCCGGTGGAGCGGGATTTTTCAATCTATCTAATTAATTATTAGAGTTTTTCATTTATGCATTAATTTATCATTGTTTCATTTGCGTTATGCCATTGATTTATAACTTCTTTGCATTTGAATGAAAATAATCTATCGACTAAACTATTTGTTCTTTGTATAAGTATTAATTTGTTTTTTCTTATTGCATTCCTTTTTATTATAACCCAGTTGTATAATGAGTTTTATATTAAATTTAGTCGTTCATTAATATGAGGTTTAAATTCAATTTGTTGTGATTCATTTTTTTATTTCTTTAAATATATTTCATAAACGAACATGTTCTTTTCAATTTTGTTGCGATGTTTGACAAACTTATTTCTATGTGTAAAGTACTAATTTTTCTATACTATAACAAAAAGTGTGGGTAGGATTAGTGAATTATAGAAAGTTGACCAAGGGATACTTAGACGCTTGTTAATTGCATGGTAAGCGTTTGTCGGTAGGTGTTGGCCAGTGGCCAGAGATATGAATTAATGTGTTACTAAGGTGCTATCGGAAAGTTTTGTCGTTTTGTTATAGTTAAAGCTTATACACGTTAATTTGTACCTATACGACAGCTATTTACAAAACAGTATATATAACACGTTCTAAAATATATTTTTTATCTGTACTTTTAAATTTGTAGTTAATGACCGATTTCAATGTACAAATTTACTAAGCTAAAAGAAGAGAAAAGAGTCGAGTATCGACTCTACACCACACTATTTATAGCAACCTACGCACAAACTAGGCATTTTTGACATTATAGTCATCATAAAAAAACTATGAGGTGTCAACATTAGTATATTACGTACCGCGATTAGCGAGAGATAATATTTTAGAAGCACAATTACACTCCAGGGTGCTAATTGTACTTCGAGGATTTTTCTCCGCTAATCAAGATATGTCAATGTCTTTATTTATATACCATGGGAACAAAAAAGTTACTTCCCTATAGTTGTATAAAGGGAAAATTCTTAATATTATTACGTTAATATTAATATATTCAAATTTGGAATCAAAATTTTATTCATGATTTCAGCTAAACTTAATATTATTTTTCAAATTTGGTTTTCAGCTAAACTTAATATTATTATTCAAATTTGGAATGAATATTTGAGAATTTATGTTAAAATTATAAATATGCGGAAGATAAAAACTTTTTATCTCCCACATTCTTTTTAATTGGATTTGAAAGATTTGCCAAAGAAAAGTAAATTTGTGGGAGATAAAAAGGAAATAAAATTGTATATGCGATGGATAGCACCGTCGCAACTCTATCAGTATTCCAAATTTCACGTTGATATCTTTTATAGATCTATGGAATCTTAAAAATCGCCATTTTTCTTGATAATTCTTCTACTTCTTCTTCAGACCCAATAACTACCCCTAAACTTCAACAATTTTGATAAATTTTCAATATACATTAAAAATAGGGTGAATTTTAATAAAATGAAATAAAGATGTAAATTTGTTTAGTTTTTTTTATCTAAAACTGGTCGTAAAACGACATTTTAAAGCATTTTTTAACATCAATATACTTCAAATTCGAGGTTTACATAAAAAGGAATGAGTTACATGGATTACGAAATTTTCAATTTTGTTAATACCATTACTTAGATATATCTTAGTCATTCTAAAATTAGAAGCAATTTCTGCATTTCCACATATGGTGACCTATTTTTAGATTTAGAGAGAAACTTTGAGAAATTTAGAGAGAATGGTCCAAAGTGGTCCAAATGGTCCAAATGGTCCAAAAACACTTTTGTCAGTTTACTATGTTCATTGTCACAAAAATCGATCGATTTTCTATACGCGCAGTGGGAGGGCGAGAGACAGAATATGTGGATAGATATATCTGATGTTATATCAGTTGTTTATTTCGATGACACGTCAATATAAATAATGTATATTCAACAAAAAAGTGTGATATTATTATTAGCCAAAATGGCAAAAAGTGTGTTAGCTCATACCACAGAAGAAATAATATACCATAAATTATAGAGGGACCTCGGTATGTTTCGAAGATTGCGGGATCAACTAAAAAAGGGCATTTTTCAAGCCAATTTGATATTTCGAACAAATGATGTATTACCCATAAATACCCATAAATAAAAAAATTCGACTTCAAACAATCAATACCTATTTCATTAAAGTAAAACAGTAAAACAACAACATCTTTACATAAATAAAAATAGTGTACAGTTTAAAACAGATTAGAAAAAACTGTTTATTTAAAAAATATGGGTAACCAAAGGCAGACAAGTGCTAAAAGCATGCACAATGCTACATAAAAAGGTATATACGAATATAGTTATATAGCAGTTTTTTTAAAGGCATAGATGTCGCTATTAAATTATCAAATCATTGATTATAGAAGCAATTGCAGCATGAACTAAGACTATAATTTATTATTCAATCTAAAAAGACATTTTTGTCAAACACTATATACAAATCACGAATCAATCAATTACCTTTCGCCTATATTTGTGGAAGGTACAGAAATTCTCAATGACTTTTTGCGGATATAATCTGTTGGTTCTGTCCTGACGAATATTGAGAACTGCCACATGATTCAGCCGAGATTGTGTCATAGTAGCTAGCGCAAGTATGTTTTGATGCGTCGCATGGTGGAAAATGCTCTTTCGCTGATGGCATTTGTTGCAGGACTCCATACAACCAAAAAAAATATTTTCACCACTTCCGAAATGGCAAACCTCTGTCAGTTCTTTGGAAGACTTCTTGAAACATTTAAGAATGTCGGACAGGGCCAAGGCAGAGTCGAACTTATCCAACATCTCTCGATAAAGGGGTAGTTGTTCTGAAAGAAGTTCACTGTCAATATCCGTGTTTTTTTCTTTCCACGTCTTCCAGATCTCTGCGTCTTCCAGTAGCTCAGAAACAAGATTCTTCTCCATCTCTTCAACAATAAACCTGCCAAGCTGTTCCAATCTGTCCTTCATAGTTTCAGTCACAGAATCCAATGCTTGAAAGTATGCAACTCTAAAGTATTCCAGAGTGGTGGTGGGATAGTGGTACGCGTCTGCCTTGCCTTCTTCGAAACGCTTTGGCATTTTGCGCTGTCTGCGGGTATAGTCTTCTATTGCGGTAGCCTCCCGAAGTAAAATGGGTGGTGGGACCCGAGGGGGGCTGTTGGGGGTTTTGGAGGGCCACAAATAAAATCTTGAAGCTAGCCTAAAAACACTCTATTTGTGTTTATATATAAACATAATATATTATAAACGATTGATTTTGTAAAAAAAATTGTAGTGGGATTCAGTAGATTTTTCCCCCAATGTTTCCTTCAGGTGGTTTATAGGTGGGTTTTCCCCCCAGAATCCCACTTCGAGTTGGATTTGGCAGAGTTTTTGTATTAATTTAGAAATTTCATGAACAAAATCAAGACAATGAGATAATAGTGGATTTTCTGTCTTTTACTGCCAAACTGAAATTTAACATACCGACGGTAAAAGGTTAAAAGTAACACTTCACTAATCGTTTTATAAAACTTTAATTCACATAAAGGGCAAATATTACTGAAAATATAGGCTATACCATTTTATAATAATAAAAATAATAATAATAAGTGTTTATTAATAGAAAAATGGGAATCGGAAAGTGCGGGAACATCAAGTATAATAAAAAATATATTTACGGGTACAGCAGTTAGTATGAATAAGAATAATACGGGTACGGGTAAGTAACGTATGTAACTAGTAAATAAATCAGTACGGATTCGAACAGTTCAGTGTATAACAAAGTAGGTACGGGTACAAATAGTATGGTACAGGGATTCCCTGGTATGGTACAAACTATAAAACAACAAAATAAATGATATAGTTTATCATAATACTGGTATGAGGGATAAATGAATTGAGACGTCTGGTTGTTTGGCAGAAAGGGATAGAGAGTTTTCCATTGAGAAGGAGTTTTTTAGGAATGAGCTGAAAGGCAGGCACCTTGTGGAACACCGGAACGGATATCCACGGTATTGCTGACGGTGTCACCGAGTCTGACTTTTTGTGTGCGATTCGTAAGGTAGTCTTGAAGCCAAAGATGGGAGGTTGGTTGTTTGAAGGCAACGAAGTAGATTGACGTGATGAACCAATTGTCGAATGCCTTGCTCATATCGAAGCTGATAATGATAGCACCAGAGGCATTTTTTCAATCAAGTATTTTTGTGAGATGATCATGAATGTCAATAATAGCGAAGGTAGTAGAAGAATTTGGTCTGAAGCCATATTGTATATCGTCGTACCTTGCTAGAAAAGGATGTCTGCTGTGTTTAAGTTGGAAATATTTTTTAAAATTTGCTGGTATGGGAAGAAGTGAAATGGGTCTTGATTCATTTACATTAGAAGGTTTGGTTTTAGGAAGAGGGATGACGTCGGAGATTTTCCAGCGCCTAGGAAATTTGCGAGATTGAAACGAGAGGTTGAAGAAATGAGTGAGGGGTTCAGCGAGGAGATCTTGACTTGTTACGAGCAGAGTGTAAGGTAGGCCATCACTACCTGTAGCTGTTTTACGGAGTTTGAGAATAGTGTCGGTCGTTTCATCAGTGGAAACTTCAGGGATCCAGTTTGTAAAGTCGTCGTGAAGTTGGGACAGATCTAAAACGGGTTCAGTAGAGTTGAAAGCTTTTAAGAAGTTCTTATAGCTCTACCACCAGTCGGCGTCGCTACGATGCCGACACGAGAAATAGTCCAGCCAAAAAAATCACACTATACTACTGATATTTAATTCAGTAATATAGTGTGAATATTTATAATTTTATTGAATTAAATATAAATTTATGATTGAATTATCTACAGAAAAAAAACAATATTAAAACTAATGATTCCAATTCACAATTTTAATATATATTTACATAATATTAAATTAAGCATTATATTCATTACTTAAAAATACAACATTAGTTAATTGTCAGTGTCCGAACTGTTGGTTATTTCTCTCGGAATGTTACTTCGCGAACCTTCTTCTATTTCCACCCGCCGCGATTTGTTAACCTTTGTTAACTCTCTGCGCTTTCTTCCACACATACGATCTGCAGCGTCCTTCAAAGTTTTATGGATCTTCTTCTCAATATCAAAATCAGTATAGCGTCTTTGACGACATTCTGCACTGCTTAATAGGTGTAGTAGTTAAATCATTACGTACCCAGATACAGACGCCGCCACCGATTTTGTCGATGCGATCCTCTTTGAGAACATTGTAGTTAGGAATATGAATGAAATTATCCCAAATAATAGGATTAAGCCACGTTTCAGTAATTGCGATATGATGTCTGGACAGTGAATAGTGATAGAGTGTCTGATATCATCGACTTTATTTATGAGAGAGTGCACGTTGGTGTAGAAGATAGTAGGGAATTGAGTGTTAAAATTACTGGTTGGGGACGGAGGTATATAACTAGAGGAGTGAGGAGCACTGTGGATGCGGTAACGATTTCCATTTTCTAAAAATTTTGGAGCTGGTTGAGAATGTTGAAGGAGTCAATTCGGTGATATTATCGACTGTTATTATCCGGTGTAACTATTTCTCAAAAAGAACTCCGTGAATTTCAATGTCAAGTTGTCTTAGAAAGGTTGTAACCTGTTACACTTTTTTATTTGTTGTAATGCGTTGTTTTCTATGAATTACTTTTATCCTATATACTGAACTGAAATTGTGGTAAAACTATTTGGTATAAATCCATATTACTGTTTCTTAATGAATATGTTTGATATATAAAAGTGATCCTATTTTTGCAAAATGTTGCATAAAATAACTATTAAATGTGATATTAGTTGTAACTACGAATAATTGATTTTCTAAATAAAATTACTCAAAAATATAATGTCATATTTTTAAATTGCTTTGCAGAATGGGTATGACTTTGTTATTATACAAGGTATCAACACAAACTTTTTTTATAAGAAAGGCAATTTTTTAAAGAATATCTCTGGGGTGCTAACTCATTTAAAAAAAATTACCTGATAAGGGGGGTGTTCTCTAGAAACCGTCAATTATATAAGTCATTGATTTTTACCGACATTTTTGTTTAAATCATTTTGGCTTCCCGTACATTTTGATACGGCGTCCTTTAACAGGCGTGTAGTTTAACAATAATTGTTAACAAAAATGGGTTTCCAGTCCAAGGTAACTTATATAATAATTATCTGTTAATGTGATATTTATCACTGTTAATTTTATTGTATATTCCAACTTGTTTTTTATTAGTTTGTCATAAGTAGTGAAGCAAAATGATTGGTAAATTTTATTAATAAATTATATAATTTTTTAGAATTGTGTACTAACCGATCATAGTTTTAATATACTTTGATGTAATATGTACCATGAGTTAACCTTTGATTGTTTCAATAGCATGTACAGTTTTTGCAATGTTTAAGTTCTAGGTCAGCAGTTGCTATTCGTAAATATTCTATGGTTTTTGTCAATAAAATACATAAACATATACAATATATATCTGCTTTATAGTATAATTTCTATGACAAAAATTTTAGACTCTTTTTTTTGGTCCGTATATCAAATCATAATAAAACCTCATTTCCATGAACATTAATTATTAAAAAAACTTGCTATTTAAAAGAACCATAAAAAAGCATATTTTGCAGAACTATTTGGCTAATATTTTCCATTTATAGGCAAATCCAGTTATTTAGGATTCCATTCAAATCTGATTTAAAAGAGTGCATGACAAAATCTCTCCTGAAAAAATCCACCATGGAAAATTTTTGTTAATTATTTGTATCTTCTACAGTGATTTTGGTAGTTGTTTGCCAGGCTGCATTTTATGTTGCCTAACAAGGATATCTGGCATACATTAATACACCCAACCCTATCTTTTACTAGTTAAGTTAGAAGTTATATTGATAAATATCAGGAGTACAATTATCTTGAGTAAATTTTTGCATCATGTTTGGTGTTGCTGCTAATATTTTATGAACAAGTTAATAGAGTGTGAACAACACTTATTTTAAAATCATTCTTTTGTATACTGTTAAATTTATTAAAACAAATTATATTAAGAAATTTATTGAAATAAAGGTGCTTTTTTGTTATATATTTTTTTTTGATTTTACACAAAAATTAAAATAAAATATAAAGTTTATTTTCAAACATATGATTGATTATAGATTATTGATTTGTAATTTTTTACTCCATGTTTCTAATTGAAGATGTGGTAGACCTGGCTCTGCTGGGAGTTATGCCTTGAAATAATATTAAAACTGGTTTCCTTTATTTTTAAAAAGCTATAAAACTTTGAAATGAAAATAATTTTATTAATTATATAAGTTTTATAGCTTTTTTTAAATAAAGGAAACCAGTTTTAATATTATTTCAAGGCATAATAATTAAAATTAAAAAAAAATGTTAGGAGAATACCAAAAAAGTACCAAAATATATTATGACACTATTCATAATGAGGTAGTTTATGTCATATACAGCAGGCATGGGATTGTTCAGGTTTTTTAGGCTGAATGATCATTTTTCTAATTCAAAGGTAAGAAGGGGGAATGCTTTAAAATTTTTCAGTAGGCAATTGCTAATTGCGTAGCCATTAACCCACTGTTGACTTTTTGTTGCAAAATATATTTCTGGCTTTTTTCTGGAAGTCCAATCCCATGCATGATACAGGGATGGTCTGGTGTGTCATTTAGGACTTGTTAGGAAAATGTATTACATTCAGATTTATACACAAAATTATTTTTTTTGTAAAAACTAAGTTCTTTAGAAAAATTTAAAATATGTAACAAAAATTTATCATAATTTTTTATTTAATATATGTCTGCCTGTATTTTTAAAATGTTGGTAACCATTTGTGGACATTTTAATTTAAGCAATGTATATTCATTACCTAAATTGTGTCAGAAATGTGCACTCTCTCTAAAAGCACTATTTTATAGGCTATTATGCTTACTGCATATCCACAACCACTCAATTTGATTTCTGTTCATCTGTGTGACACTGAATTTTGAGTCACTGAAAAACTTTCTAAAATATTAATATGGTTTGTCATTCTGAAATAAATATATAATATATGGATGAAAAATTAATTGTGTCAATATGTGAGGAATCATCCTTTCATGTAATATTTTATATTGGATATATTTGTCATTAATAAGATGAATACTAAAATTTGATGTAATCATAATCTAGACAAAAATAATATTAATTATATCAACATCACATAAATAGATACTGCATCAGTAAATTAGGAAAGGTATGATTTTTTTAAAGAAATTTCTATGTAGGATTTGTCAGGGATTTTGTCTGTTTCTCCAATTATAAATCATTTCTGATACTTCTTGCATTCAATTGTTATACAAATTAAAGGTGCATAAATTTAATTCTGTTTCTCATCATTTACTTAAAAAAATGTCAGTCACACATAGTAAATAGAAATTTTAATATTTTAATAATTGTTGACATTTCAAAAAATTTTTTTCACAAATTGTTATAAATAATAATAAGCTTTATTTATATAATATTTTCAATAATTTATTGTTTAATATTATAAATGTATTTATATAAAATATATACTGCTGTTTTTAAATGTTGCAAATTTGCATGTGTTAGATTGGCAGATTACATGAGATCTTGCCAATAATTGCCATTGATAAGGGTCCTGGTTGATTGATATTTATGTATTTCTAGTTTTCAAATTTTATGGTATTCTATATTAGTGCAGGTATTTTAATATTAATTGTATGTTTGTAATTTTCCATAAAAAAGTTAAATGAATAATAATATATACATGTGCTATATGAGGGCAAATACTGTGTTTCTCATTACCATGTTTTGTCATGGTAATGAGATTTTTTCTTTCATGATTAATATTTCTAATTTTATGTACAGTATTATTCATTGTTTTGTAATTTTCAGGTATTCCATGTGTATTACACACCTAAGTATTGTCTGTATTTCATTTTTATAATTTATATATGGACATTGTTAACTTAGAATGACAAGTTGAACGATCATAAATCTATGGTTTTATATTTGATATCTATGTATACATTAATTTCTAGTGAATTATTGTATGAAAAGATTACAAACTTGAATTTCAAATTGTGTTTGCTATCTGCTTTGTCAGTTAATTTATTTTGGTTTGCAATCTTGGCTGCTGTATGGTTAACATTGAATGAAAGAATTGCTGCAGTTAAGCATTATTATCAACATGGGAGTAATGCAAGTGCAACTACAATT
>JAUZNC010029359.1:5704-21265 GCA_034780395.1 Vannuccia rotundouncinata | reverse complement strand
CTTTCTCGATTGGATCGGCAAATCCGTTCCGAATTAATTGTGATTGCTCTAAATGAATTATCTGGAGTAACATTTTTGACCATTAAAAACAAGTCATATTGTAATGCATTTTTTTACATAAAAATTATTATTTTGATATTTTTGAAGGCATATTCCATTATTTCGACTGTATTTATTTTTATTAATAATTGTCCATACTACTAATATGAATATAAAATTTAGTTATTCATCTTTGGTACCATATTTTTGCATAAATTCTTTCAATATTTACCATCATCAATGTGAATAAATAAGAAGCAGGATTTTTAATTTTATTTAATAAAAATATTTTCTGATGAAAATTTACAAAATAGCATAACCTTGTGATGTATTGTAAATGTCTAAATGATGTACATTATATGTTTATGTATATTAAAAAATCTTATTTTTAGTCAGTAGTATTGTTTTCTTTCATATTTTGCATTCAAATAATATCAATATAAAAGTAAAATAAAGTAAATCGCCGCCCTCTCTTACTAGTAGGGCCTTGAAGCTTTGACCTCCTTTGATCAGTATGTTGATCAGTGAACATTGCGCCATTAACTGCTTAAGTGCTTATCGGCCGTACCAACTTATCGATAATTTCATTGTTAGAGTTATGGAATCCAGTCACAAATCCGTCAACCAACAAGCATTTCCCCTGCGACGCGTAGCAGTCAACAATCACGCAGGTTCATTTGAATCAATTATTCATCCATATTACTTATCATGTGGTTGTGGTATAGTTTTATCTGTATTTATGGACTAATATTTCTACACAAACCGGGTTCGTTTTACAAATAGTATATTATTTTATTTACATAAAGATTGGAAACAGTCTTGATCTTTTCTTTTATTACTAAAATCATCAGCATCTGATATTACTTGCCATATAGTGTTAATTGTGAGTACATTTAATGGTAGTGACTTTTGGACCTCTGTATATAACAGAAAAAAATATGAAAAGGTCATAAATAGTAAAACATTAAGTGTATTTTATTACTTTGATACAAAGCCTTTAGTAAAGGACGACAGAAGAATCTTATACTGTATAACATATATTTACAGTTTACCAAACTTAGAAAAGCTAAGCTCTGACTTAGATACAAACTCGTTGACAATGAACGTCTGGCTATTGTCGTTCAGTTCGTCTGCGTGAGTTTGCTGAATCATCAAATGGTTGAATCTTTGTTGGCACGTTGTATTGCGTAGATTAGTTTTCGAAGCTGAAAAAACGTTAGCTACTTGCATATTTTGTGGCTCGCATCACAGAAATGCGCTGCCCAAATTAGAAAAAAAACAAGATTATTCAGGAAATCTTGCAAAGACGTAGACTCTATATTATTGTGTAAGGTCTTATGTAATTTTTCCTGAATATTCTAAACAGAGACATATGCTGGTGGGGAACTGAAGTTTTTTCGTAAGAAGGCATAACAGTTTCAAACTCTGTGGATAATTCGCAAGGATATAGCTTTTTACACTAAGTCTTTGATATCTATAAGACATTTCGTCTGCGTCAATAAGTCTATGACATTTACCTGCTTAAATGATTATCTATAGTCCGGCAAACTGATGAAAATAACGTCCTCCATTGATTGAAACGGTAATTAACTTCATTTTAAAGTTATTGTACATTACTTATCTATGATTATATTTCTTAATTGATTACTATAATTCATGCAAGCAATTTTTAAATTCAAATATTTTAAAATTAACATATATTTTAAATAATATGAAAATACTTCATATAATTTATGGATTAGAAATAATAATTTATAAAAATTCACAATAATGCTAAATTTATCTAATATACCCTGTAATATGATTACAGAAATGCTTGAATTAGCGACTATACAACCTAATGAAAGAATTGTAGTTGAATTAGATCCTAATTTTTTTAATGAAATTGTTCTCACTGATGAAGAAAGAAACGAACTGAACAAAATTGAGAAAGAAAACGTGCCATCAAATACTCAAAAAGAAACGTTCCTGAACAAATACTAAATGACTAACTTTGCATATTTTACCGTCAAATTAGAAAAGCAGAAGGCACTTTGTATTCACCATCTTCAATGATTTGTTCTCGGGCTACATATTCTACATCGGCCGTTTTACAATATTTTACAATAATTAAATTGATTATTGCAAAAAATCGGCTTCTAATCGGCTTCTAATTATGGCCGACTTTTTAAATAAAAAACTCGGCCATAATGTACAATTTCGGGTTATAGAAATCAATTAATCATTATTATAATATATGGATAAAAGTCAAATATCATTATAAAGATATAAAGCAAATATCATATAATGCGAAACAATTGCTATTGTTTTCTTAAAATATTAAATATTTATCTCGCTATTCTCTGGATATCTACTGGTTATTGTGCGTAGATTCTGAGCGTTTAATCTACTGTAAATTAAAATATCTATGGATAATTATATTATAATCAATTATTATTAAATAATCAATTTAATTCACAAACATTGCCATAAACATGAATACAAAAACACAGAAATACTAACATCAGGTTCGCAAAATATAGGCTACGTTTACAGAAATGTTCAAAAAGCTATTTCCTTTCAGTGCTGCATTGAAATTAAATGTACAGTTGTGAAACTGGTTTCCCTTGTAAGAATGGAAGAATTCGGAGAAAACGAATTTTCAGAAGTTTCAGAAAACGATTTGTTTTTTCTTGTTGAATCAAACTAGAGGTAAACGCAGACGTTGACGCTTTCGAATAGAGCGACGAAGGCATACTCATTTCATATGCTTCACTTTCAATGTACGATTGGTTTGCTGCTGATGAAATTCGACATAACCTTTCAGTCTGCTACAGATTTTTCACCTGCATTTTCCTTGTTTCGAAAATTCTTTATCAGAAAAAATAGAACACTTTGTGGTCTATTTTATTGTTTAGACAATGCTGAGTTGCAGCTACAATCTCTTTATATGTTTGAGGTTGATACGTCATCTATGTCATTTAAGGCCTTTTCATCTAAGGCCTTCACTACTTTCAAACCACCTCCAAAAAGAATTTTCCATTCAATGTGCCATCGAACAAACATTCGCATGACCCAATTATTCTTGTTTGGGTATTTATTGGAATTCTTGATAGTTTTAAAGAATCTGCAGATATGGTTACCATTTGTGTTTGTCCGTGGTAACATGTTTGGCTGTTCTATTATACTATCAGATAATAAAATAATCTAATATACAAATGTCAAGATCAAGGTCATCAACGTCATGCAAATAATCCGTGATTTATGAGTTAAACAAACATTTATTGTTTTGACAGGAAATATGATAAATTTTCAATGAGAAATATATTATATTTTCCAATTATAAAAATTTGTATATTTTTGAAATAACTGTCAAAACCTATTCCGCATAAACATTTCCAGCGAATGAGATATTAAGAACATCTTCTAAATTAGGTTGGCGAGATGCATAGTCGAAACTATAATATAATTTTATATTATGTACTTGATAATGTAACTCGATTTTCTTGAAACTTTTAGGGATGTTTCAGATTACATATACGCATGTCCTTGCAACAAATCTAAGAGATCGACTTGTGGAGAAAAGTTATAAAATGATATGTATTTTTTAACATGTTTTTCCATTAAGAGAAAGTAATAATTTTTTCTTTTTCAATCAAGTCCTTAGAGAGGAAGGACTAAACCCTATATAAACCCCAGTTTTTAAAAAAAAAGTTATAGCGTGTTTAACAAACTGGACGACCTAATGTAAGTTTATCTAGCTGTTACTTAAGAGGGGGAAACGGCGAAAAGAGAAGGAACAAGCAAAAACAATCGATAAGCACAAAGGAAGAACAACTTCTACACAGACTCTACTACAACGAAGCAGTCGCCAGCATCATACGGCCGCGTAAAAGCTCTCAGTACTGTGTCAAAACTTTCCCAGAACAAAGTGAAAATTTGGTTGAAAAGTCAGCTAACGTCAAATTACATAAAAAGGTTATAAAACGTTTTCCAATGTGAAGATATGTATATAAAGGATATAGATATATGCTCACACTGATTGATATATTTTTACGTTTTGCATGGGTAAAACCATTAAAAAGAAAAACGGCGATAGATACTGCAAACGTATTGAAGTTAATATATTCCAAAGGAAAACGAATACCTACTTTATTACAAACAGATGCTGGAAAATAATTTGAAAATAAACCAGTTTGTCAATACCTTGATTCAATTGGAGTGAAACAATTTTGTATAGCAAGTCCACTTAAAGCTTCCATTGTTGAACGATTTAATAGAACATTAAAAGATGGAATGTGGCGTGTATTTACAAAACAAGGATCTTATAAATGGTTAGATATACTTCCAAAACTAGTTCATTCGTATAACAATTCACCGCATAGAAGTCACAAGAACAGACACCCTTCTAATATAAATGTTCAGAATGAAACTGATGTATGGACAGAACAATATGGAAGAGATGTGACTAAAAATAAAAAAAATTAAATTAAAGAAACATAAATTTAATGTCGGTGACCGTATGAAAGTTTCTAAAGCAAAAGCATTATTT
This sequence comes from Vannuccia rotundouncinata, assembly GCA_034780395.1. Taxonomy (NCBI): domain Eukaryota; kingdom Metazoa; phylum Platyhelminthes; order Proseriata; family Coelogynoporidae; genus Vannuccia; species Vannuccia rotundouncinata. Next base: position 16,695 of record JAUZNC010029359.1, on the reverse strand, counting down.
GATAAAGGATATATTTCAAATTGGACGGAAGAAGATTTCAATGTAAATTCTGTCAATACAAAATTTTCACTAGTTATTTATGAAATACGTGATCATAAAAATGAAATAATAAAGACAAATGTTATGAACAAGAAATTCAACTTGTTATAAACAAAGATGAATCATATAGAATTGAAAAGGTTATTCGTTCAAGGGGAAAGGTGATCATAAAGAGGCTTTAGTAAAATGGAAAGGCTATAGAGAACCAGAGGGGATTTTGCATAAAAGCATTGTGAAGACATCAAAATCAAGTTAAAAATGAACTCATCATAATATGAAGATAATTTTTACATGCTTTTGCCTAGCAATGTTGATTGAAACGGTACACCCTCAAAATTTAAGACTTGTTCGGAAAATTCAATTACTCTAACTAATTATTCCGATTGGGAAGTTGCATTAGTTGAAATGTCCTTTACCGATGCTATACATAATTTTCTGGAGATGAAAAATTGTTTTTATATTAAAATTTTGATAAATTAAAAGACAGAGATTTAACTAAATCTATTATTCCAACAGCTAAATATATCACATAAGGTCCACTGGTGCAGTAAGACTTTACGTATAGTAAAATAAAAAGATAATTATTTTGAATTCAATAATTTTTATGATTTATCGAAAACTTCCAAAAATTTTAAGGATTATTTACATATGCAATTCGATAGAAACGATTTAAATGTTCAATTTGCCATGAAAGGATCGACAGGAAAAAGAATTCGAAAATTAAATCTAATTCCTGCAATATGTTGGGCACTAGATTATCACCCAATACCTAAAGGTTATACTGTAACAAAAAAAGATTTAGAATTGGATTAACTTATTGAAAACTTGTAGAACATAGTATGGTTACGTAAGTAAGATGAGGAATATAGCATGCCTGTATATATTGGAACAAAGTGACGTCAAATTGGATCAGGAAATGTATACTATGGTTCAATAAGAAGACAAGTTGGAAAGAACATATTCGGATTTCTTCTACGAATGCTAGTTTCACTGGCTAAACGATTATTTACAACAGTTTCCCCTCATTTAAAAACGCTTGGTAAAAAAGTTGGACGTGAGGCTATTATAGAGTTGGATCCCATGCAGCAAGTGATTAACTTAGTGGAAATGTAAAAGACATTCCAAAGACAATCAAAAGACAATCTAAAGAAGGGGTTAATCGATGGAGCAAAGAATTCAAAGGTCAAAACGTATTTCAAAGTCAATCAGGAAGTGGAAAAAACGGGAAAAATTATATTACACAATCAAACATATTCTAAAAAAAAGTATTCTACATTAAAATCTGATAAAAAGATTAACGTTTAACACACTACAAGAAAGCAGAAGAAAAAGAAGAAAAATATACGAGATATTTTCTCAAAATAAGATTTGTAATATTCCAATAACAATTTCTATATCATTTGTGAATGGTTTATGAACATTATGTTTTTAAACACCTTTTATATTAAGTGTATTCATTGCTTCATCTAGAAACAAACATTTAAACATGAATTATAATCGATAGAAATAGAGCAATAAAAAAAATGTTATCATCTAATGGCAAACTCTCCAAATTGAAATCAAAATGTGATCAAGACCGTTAGGGGAGATTCACTGATTCAAGTCTGGCAAACTAAATGTTATTCTGGTAAGTTATACTGACACATTGTATTTTTATTTAAACGATACATTTGTCTAACACGACGCTTATAAATCATAATTCACATATATATTTTAATTATCAATGTATATATATTTGTCATGTAGTATTCATTTATGCAAGATAAAATAGGAATTTTTATTCTAAACAGTTCCTGAATTTTAAATGAGGACTTTATAATTCAAATATACATTTCTCACACGTGACGCATATGCATGACGCTAGCATTCCATAACTCTAAAAACAATCCTGTATCTATAACACACATCATAAGTTAGTTTAACCATAAACTCACACGATAGTCCCAAAATACTGTCATTTTTCTTATAAAAAAATATATAGTCATATAGTATAACATAAAATTGTTAAAGTTATATAATGACGCTGGTATCTAGGTGTATTTAAATAACTAAATAAGATGGAAAATAGCATATAATATAAAACTATAATATATGTTACGGGATAGTGTATCTTTTAATTAATTCCATTATATAATTCTGATATTGTGGGCTAATTAATAATTCTTTTCAAACATTTTTAAAAATGAGACCTAAATACATAATCACATCGAAAATTGATTTGAAAGGCTTGTAATCATAAACGAAAGGGATGTCATAGAAAAAACTGTGTGTCCTCATGAAAGCACGTATGCATCATTAACTTGTGTAGAAGGAACTTGTAACGAATGTGGCCCAAATCTCTTGATGGATCATTTCGCACCCATTCTTGGTGAGGAAACTTTACGTAACCAAGAAGACAAGTAAACATGTAAAGTTTGATAAAAGAACTGGTAAAGATAAAACCAAACGATATGATGAAATCGAGAAGACAAGTACTTCATTTGAATTATTACTCCATGAAATTGTCAAAGATTAGAAAACCTTTACATTACATGATTTTCGAATGCGATGGCAGTGGCATCAGCTAAAAGAATTAACTGAAAACTTACCCTCTGACGATTTACTTCTGGTAATGGATTTTTCAGAAAATTTTCCAATATCGTTTTCTGAAGAAACAATAGCGTCGCATTCAAAATGTCACAGCTTATCATTGTTTCCACTGGCAGTCTACCATCGCATAGATGAAAAAGTAGAATCAGAAGCAGTAATAATCATTTCAAATGACCTTTGTCATGATTCTCATCTAGAGCGGAAGTGTACAGATCACATTAAAAATGCATATCCAAATTAACAAATCAGGAATATCCACCGAATTTTGGATGGCAGTGCTAGTCAATTCAAAAGCAAACACTGTATGCGTGATGCTTCTACATTCCAACAAACGTATAACGGAAGCACACTAATTTATAATTATGGCGAGACCAGCGAATTCAAAAATGTTTGTGATGGTATGGAAGACCACGTCAAGACTCTTATTAAAAATGCTATTATCCGCGGTGATCTGGTTATCTCTACACCTGAAAGCTACTTCGAATATGCGAAAAAAACAATGACATTTGGACTTGAGAATCGCGATAGTCATAAAATGATTAGAAGAACATTTTATTTTATCGACAAAATTCATGTCAAGCGTGATGGAGATCATTACGGAAAGCCGCTACCAGGATTAATAAAAGCACGAAGTGTGCTTGCCTAGAAGAAGGCTTCATCGGTACCTCAAAATGAAATATAAAGATTGTAAAAACAGCGAATATGTAGAATTGTAGGATTTACAGCATGGGAGAAAGGAAGCTGAACCAAGTTGCTGCAAGGCAAAAGAACAATGCCAATTTCGATGTCCTTGGGCAGAAGATGAAAATGTAAAACATGTCAATCTACCTAGCTCTACTGTAAATAAAGAAACAGAAACGCAGGGTAAAAATGCAGAATCTACATCAAACGAAGTTATCGAAAATGTTGATGTTCCGAAAACATTTTAAATCTTCTACCTGATCCTGATAGTCCAATCCTGGGAACCATTCAGGTAGATGATTGGCTACTAGTTAATCTATCACAGGGAAGAAGTAAAGCCACAAAATCAACCTTTGTATGTAAGGGGACCACTGTTTACGGCAATGCAGATTTTTCTGTTTCATTTTGTGCACAATATAGAAAAGAACCGAAACAATTTGTTTGGCCTCAAAGTGAAGATCTGTCGGGCATCGATTTTTCCGATATTATAAAAGTACTCCAAAATCCCAAGCGTTTACGTAGAGGTGTTATGCTATTCGACATTTAAATATTTGAAATTCAATATACTTATTTTATGTATATAATAGTGCTATGTATTAACATAATCATTTTATTTTTATTTTGAATTTGTAATTAACGGTTAAATTAGATTTAAAAATTTGATGTTTTCATTTATTCTAACTTGGTACACTGTACACATTTGTAAAATTATTTGTACAATTATGTGTAAAATCTGTTCTCTCATTATCCTTTTCTGCTTTATGAAATGTTTAATGTTGCTTCATTATTAAAAAAAATTCTCTCACGTGACGCTTTTTTATCATTACTTGATGTTAACATATTTGTATCCAGCGCTACATTGTTTTCATATTTGATGTATGTAAAGTTAAAAATCAGTTTTAACATTATTAGTGTTAATAAATTCTATTTTTGTGATGTCCCAGTACCTTTTTTGTCTAAAAAAATATATTAGTAAAGTATGTAAAATAAAAACGACCCTTATATAGCATTAATAACTAATCTTAAATTTAAAAAAAACTTAAATAATGTACTTATTTTATATTTTTTAGTTAAATATAAAATAATATATCATGTAATATTGATTTTATAGGGTTTTGGTTATAAAAAATTGTCAAATTTCTGTCAAAAATACATTTTCAAATAATTACAGAAAAACAGAGAATAGGGGTTAACATATGGCAATTTCTTAAATATCGGAATACCTCCGGATTTTGTGTTATGACATTTTAGACATCAATAAAAACCTTAGAAAATAGTTCATTGCAATGTTTATAAAATAGTTATTATGAACCCATATTGATGTCAAATTTGGAGAGTTGGCTTAATGATGTTGCAATTGGAAAGAGCGAAATTAGTCTTTTTGATCCACGACCAATACATACTGTTTTAGTTAGAGCGTACTATCTAGATGTACATCCTCTGAATAATATTTCAACCAACAATGGACCTATAGAATTTCATATTTCGGGTTCTGCAGATGAATATATGGATCTAAACGATACTGCACTTTTCCTTCGTTGTAAATTAAAGCAGGCCAATTTTGATATTGTTACAACAGATCAAATATTTCCAATCAATAATTTTATGCACTCATTATTTTCAAATGTTTCATTAACTGTGGACGATAAGCTTCTAGAGGGTAGACTGCATATGTATCCTTACAAAGCTTACCTATGTAACCTCTTACTATTTGGTAAAAATGCTAAGAAAGGCCCCTTGTGTGCATCAGGATATGAAAAAGATGATGCTGGAAATATGTATACTGTTAATAATGCTGCTTTAGCAACAAGACTAACTCATTTTACAAATACAGGTAACACTGCAGAATTTTATGGTCCTGTTTGGTTGGACATCCTTACACAAGGTAAATATGTCCTTAATTAAACTAATATTAAAATTCGTTTTGACAGAAGTAAACTAGATTTTTGTCTGCAATGTTTTGGAAATGGTAATTTGAAAAATGGTGAAATTGTGATTAAGCGAGCGATTTTATATATCTGTCGTGTTAAAATAGATTCAGCAATAGCAAACATAAACGATTCAACTTTACTTCATCATAATGCGGTTTATCCTATTCAACGAACTGAGTTGTTAACATATACTATTTCTAAAGGAGACCTTTCACACGCCAAATAAAATATTTTTAGAGGTCAGATTCCTAAATTGGTAACAAATAAGTCTTATAATGGAGACATTTCCAAAAATCATTTTAATTTTCAAAATTTTTATGTAAATCATATTGCATTCCGGCGTTAAAAGATCTAGTGGTCCACTAGTGAATGGCCACTACCGGCTCGGTAGGGTAAGTGTCCGCAGGTTTTACTAGTGGTCCTTTAGTGGCCTGCCGCTAGACAACCAAAAAAATAAGTCACAATATACTTCTCCTATTTTATGTAATTCCCAGTGTAACAGTACACTGGGAATTAAAATAATATTTACTATAAATGTAACAAAATTATTTCAAATTAAATGTTTTCAAATAATAACACGTATAACTTGTACACAGTAAAAGCAACTCGGCAAATGCTTTTTAATTAATCCATTTTTATATATATATAATTCAGTTTAACAAGTAAAAAGAATTTAATTTCGACAAAAATAATGAATACTTTTTAACAATTATCTAATGTAAAACATTATTAATCAATGGGTTAATTTTTCACCAGACATTTAAATAAGCCGAGACTTGGAATCGAACCAAAAACTGGTGTTAGAGGTGTTATTAGTCTAATTATTTGAATTAGAAAAAATTTGGCATAGAAAAAAGTAATTATTCGTGAAATTAAAAAGTGTAATTTAAAAAAAAGAAGAGTGTGTACGTACTTATTGTACAAATTTACACGATAAACCAAACCACTAAAAAATTAAATATAAACAAATAGAATACAACACTTAATATGTAATTTTCAAATATTTATTCTCTAAATAGTTATACAATAAATGTACATCTTTAATTTATACTACTGAAATTTGTCAGTAGTATAATTTATTTATTTATTATTCTTTAAAATTTGTTACCGCTATTTAAACTAGACAATTTTATTTAACCGATATACAGAACTAATAAAATAATTTTTTATGCAGTCTTTATGATATATTTATGATGACATTAGCTTTCATAGTTTTATAACTAATTTTATGTAACAATTTAATTACATCTTTTCATTTTCAGTATCCTAAACGAACTAATTCAACCTAATAATTGCAATTTTATTGTAAATTCATGTATAATTATATAAATAAACACCATCTGCATTATTTAATTGATAAATTAAAACCATAAATTCAAAAAAATAAATCATTTAACTCATATTTTTTCTGTTTATTATATATTTTATTCCAAATACTTTTATTATTTATCAAACTCTATTTAAAATCCTAAATAATCGAAATAGTAGGATATATATACCTATAAATTGTTTTTAATAAAATATATTGCCAAATTTATATCAATGCAACGATAATATACTTTGAAAAAATGTGTGGCCTGGCCACTACTTTATCTTAGATTATGGCCACCGCCAATAGTTTTTGTTCGATTGTGGCCAGGCCACTACTTTTTCGGAAATTTAAAATTACATAAAATGTAGATTAATAGTTTTATTTCAGTCACTGTCAACAGAATACGTTAATAAATTTCATGTAAATATAATATAACCCATGGCCACTACTGGCCACTAGGCAACTAGTGGCCAGTAGTCAAATTTCTCTCCTAATAATCCACTCTATTTGAATGCTTTCAAGGCCAAAGTGGGATGCATTAAAGATGAATGTGCTGGAAATGCAAAAAATAATGATTTTTTTTCGTCCAAAATTTTACAGTTTAAAGTCGGCAAATGGAAAGGAACATAAACGGGCAAAGGTGTACAGAGATCTGTTTTTAAAAACTGTATCAATCATTCTACTTATATTGAATCGTTTGAATTGCAAAAATAGTTTTACAATAATCAAATTAGAATTGGATCACATAATCATCATATGTTTACATTGCATTACAATGAGAGATCGTTATCATTTTTTGATGATAAAAGAGCTTGGATTGAATTCAACAAAAGTGTTCCTTGTGGAAATCATAAACTTCAACATATGTTTCCAAAATATTCACCACAGGTGTCAAGACTTTTATTTGCTCCGGTTTTGGTTAAGGATCTTTAAAAATAGACGTTTTTCTATAAACAAACTTGTACACAATGTGTATATAATGTAAATATATCATGGCTGGCTATACAGAAACATTAAATCTGATTGACCAAGATTCTGATTCAAAGTAGTGAAAATGATTCAAACAGTGAAAAAGATTATATATTTCCAGATCCTAACCATGAGCATATGATCGTTACTTCTATGGAATCCACAGATAACGTAAATAAAATAATTCGAATCTTATATCAGAGAATTTCTGATCATGGAACTTTGCAGGAAACTATTCATAACATTAATGATGAGATGGCACTTTTGTATAGTCTAAAATATTAATTAAGAGGCACGAATAATGAATTGATATCTTCATTTTCCAAATTGAAAAAGAGTTATGAAATGATTCGAAATGATTTATGGCCGCAAATAAATCTTCATCGTCAGACTTCTCAGTAGGAATGTATCTATTTTCTAAAACCCATGGTTCAAATTTTTTGTTGAATATTCCACTTCTAATATAAACAGTCTTATTGTCTTCTTTTTTAATCGTATTAAAATTGTGCAAAGTAGTATTGTCCTTTGAAGAACAAGATTTGTAGGATTGGCCAGTTTTTAAAATTAATTTTTCTAAACTGGTAGTTACTTTGTTGGCATCAATAACAATTTTTGACATTTTGATTTATAAAAGAAAAATATAGTCACTTCAATGCAAGACTTGTTATCTGAATGAAAATTCAATGTTCACTTTACATTTATATAGCTAAATTTTTGCTGAATTCCTAGCCTTCTACCCCCTCCTCCCAAATTTTTTTCTGACACCCCTTTCCTCCCCAAAAAAAAATATATATATATATAAAGTTTCTTCCACCCGCTCCCCATTCTGTGGACCGTGACCTCACATTACCTCTTGTCGCAGAAACGAGGTAACCCTTACTACTAGGATTTCCATATTATTGATTACATTGATAATGAATATTTTTTTTACATACACTGTATTGATTGAAGTATTGCGATAACTTTGATAACTGAAATTTTGAATGTGATAGTAGATTTAATATTATAATCAATATAGGATATCATTTAATACTATTAATTCAAAGTATTCGATAGTAGATACGTCCAAGATTAATGTAATTATGATGATAAACTATATATTACAATTACAGAACAATCTTAATATTGACCAAATTCTTTTTTTCATATCATATTTAAGTGTACATTTGCTAATCAAACTAAATTTTATTGAATGTAGTTTTTGTGATGATATAACTGAACGAGATACTGGTAAGGTCAAGTTTATAATTAATCATTGTATTGTTAAAAATGTTATCATTGTGTTCGTGATTTTATGCAAAAGTTCGAAATACTGCCAAACATGACTAAATTTATTAAGATCAAATTTTAATCTTATTTTTGTTTGATTTTGTAAATTTAAAATTATTTCTTGTAAATCATTAAATTCATTTTGTATATTTATGTCAAAATTATTTATGCATTAGTTTATTTGCATTACATTTATATGATAAAGTCGGAGATTTAAAAAAATAATTGATTCGTTATATAAAATAGAAATTGAATATGTTATTGTGTCAATATAGCATCGAATACAGTTGGTTCCTTATGTTCCATATCTTCATCTTAAATTAGTTATTCTGACAGTAATTAACACATTTTTTATTAATGCAATAATGGAATTAATATGTTGTATTCATTTTTTTCGAAACATTTTTTAATATCGTATATCACAATTAATTTTGTTTACACATTTGGAATATCGTTAATAATACTTAATTCATTTCTTCAAGTAGCATTTAAATATTTGAGCTATTGTTAATACAAAATATAATTGTAATTTCTACTCATGTTTATAGAATGTTGGAATAAACATCGGGGTGTATGTGTCAATGTTGAAAGCAGAAAATGTCCTTTTACCAATGGTACTTATACTTGGTCGGATTGTAGTACCAAGGGTTATATGTGTTGTATTCCACCTAGATTACCACATGAAAATATCTCTGAAACAAGTAACTTTTTATACATTTTATCGATATTGTAACGCCAGTAAAATCCTTGCAATTTTAGCACGTTAGACCATTGTCTCTGAAATTTCGTATTTTCTTTTGGTTATTTCCAATCTTTCAATGCTAAGTTTGACTGACATAATTTTTGTGTTATTCTCATTTTATTATTTCTGTTTTTCCATATACTTTTTCTGCCAAAAATCTTAAATTTGTCATTTTTCAAGTAATATTCTCGGTTGTTATTCTTAATCTTTTTGCCATTTCCCTTAGTTTTCCATTTTTCGTTTTCTTGTTTTTCTTGTTACTTTAAGTCTTCGATATCTAGTATATTTAAGTAGACGACTAGATGTTCAGAAAGGTATGTTAACAAAACGTATTTGTATGACCAGATTCGACAGCTTATGTATCTATTTTATATTTTAATACGATATTTTATTTTAAAACGCCAAAAACTAAATAGTGTTATCAATATATTTCACATTTAATTTTTTTAAATATACCTACTCAACAAATTTTTTGACAGATCTAGCATTTAAAGATTTCTAAAAATGTTCCAATTTAAAGCAATGTTGTATTGTGTCGTTTAGAAAATTGTGGTCAAAGAAAGATTACTGGAATGGATGATTATAGAATCATCGGAGGTTGGCAATCCAAGGAAGGTGAGTGGCCATGGCAAGTGGCTATTTTTAAAAATGGAAAGTTTTGGTGTGGAGGGTCAATAATCAATGAGAGATGGATTATAAGTGCTGCTCATTGTTTCCTACAAGATAAGTAAGTGTGGAACCTACTCACAATCAGAATTTTTCGGTTTTGATTATTTACTAAATAAATACAAAATTTTGTTTAAAACATTTTTAGTTTTCAAATAACAAATTTTGAGATTGTAGCAGGAGAATATGACCTTTTCACAAACTCTTCCCACGAACAATACTCTGGAATAAAGCAGTTAATAACACATCCAGACTTTAACAATCCCGCATTTAGCCATGATATCGCCCTGGTTGAAATAGAGGAACCTATATCTATGGGAACTTATACTCAGCCTGTTTGCTTTCCAAATGTTAACGATGATTTTAACGACATGATCTGCACTGTTACTGGTTGGGGATATGAATCTGAAGGTCTCGGATGTGAGTTGTTTAAAAAGATAAATTAGGAAACAATTTATAGTAAATTACGAAATGTTTGAAAAAATGTATTTTACTGCTACTGTTAGTTATATCTAAGAATACGATTATTTTAAACATATAATGTAATTTGCTTATAAATCAAAATTACATTACGACGAGTACAAAAACGGAGAATATGTCTGCATTAAAATGTTGTTAATTTTACTGTTGGGAGAACACACAACAGACACTATTTCTACTTTTTGTTATACAATTTTATGCCAACAGAATAAGACAATTTTTATTAAACGAATACAGTATAACTGAGTTGGTTACGACTGCATGGTATAACTGACTTGGTTACGACTGCATGGTATAACTGACTTGGTTACGA
>JAUZNC010029348.1:0-21265 GCA_034780395.1 Vannuccia rotundouncinata | reverse complement strand
AACTAACAAATTTGAATTTATATAACTGTTCTGGGAAGTAACTTTTCTGTCCCTGAAGACCGTAAGGAAGAGGTTAAAATCTTCAAACATTTAGAAGTTAATGTGCATACAAGATGTAAAATATTAAATAATATATTATGAAAAAATCACCACAGTTTTCTAATGTAGATTTACTGTTACTATAAAGAAATTCAAGATCAATAAATAATGCAAAAAATCTAGTTCAAGTCAATAAGAAAAGAAAAAACTATTATAAAGATGTAACTTCTGAAAAACCTGGAAAATTCATCAGATTTTAAAATGGTCAGGAAATTTTGGTCATTTTGTTGATTTGCAAAAGGGGTTATATATTTTATATAATACTTATACTTATATTTAAATATTTTGTATTAACTATACATAGATTAACCTCTTCCAGAAAATAATAACTACAGAAATAGATTATATTTTTTGTACAGAATGAGGCTATATTGATTTCCTATTGTTATAATATTTAGTTACACTTTTGGGATTTTTGGAAAGTTGGTCAGGGAAAACCTGGAAAGTCAGGAATTTTTTTGCTGAAAATTCTGTGCAAACCCTGTATACAAGAAGAATAAATATTTATAATAGGCTAAAATTGGCTTTAGTGCTCTAATAGATAGTATGCTAAAAATTATTATGAATTTTTAATTTTTAAGTGATCTAAAAATGTTCTAATATGATTAAAACATAAAATCCAAACTGGCTTATGTATACAGAGCCCAAACATATAGGAATTGTCTACAATCTTAGGTGTGCAATTACCATAGAAAAAAGACATGCCTAAAAGATTTTATGTGGCATACAATCAGGAATTTTAGACAATTTTATAAGCTGTAAAAACTTTTGTCTACAGACTACACAGATATCACTCAGGTAGATATCATACTACTATTTGATTTTTAGGATAATGCTATATTTATATGTGTATTTTCATTGATATATTTCCTCACACATTTAACAATAATATATAAAAATCTGAAATAGTGTAAAATGGATATACAGGTAAAATGGCAGTGGGGTAAAATGGATACATTTAAGATGTTTTAAAAAAGAGAAATATGTCCAAAGATTTATTTGAATATATAGGGAGAGGACATTGATCCTTTTAACAAATTATTATTATATATGTATATAATACTATATATAATATATGATATATTAGTGTATTGCTTTTTAATTTAATTTATAATTTCTATTTTAGAATGATTATAAATTGTTAAATTATCAAAATTCCCCATGAGTATAAGCACAAGACAAAAACTAAACATAATTATGACACATTGATGACTGCTGTAGAGATAATTTAAGCTGATGAATCAGTATATGAAGTATCACAGTCTTTAAAACTCCTTAGAAGATCCCATGATAAGATCAAAAGATATGCTAAATGGATTGGAAGAGAAGAGTCACCTTGTATTTCAAAGAGACTATCTAATTACTTACCTGAGTTTACTTACATTTACATACCTTGTATTTAAAAACACTTATTATTATATATCAACTTGGGTTTTTTCAATTTTGAATTTATTCACCCTGTTTATTTTTTCATTTAATCGCATACAACATGCATGGACTTACTTGCTTACCTGAGACTATCTAATTACTTACATGGGACTATAGAGTACTTATACTACTTTTTTTTAAAACACTTTTCAACTATCTACATTACCCCACAGGTTTGAGTTGCAAGTTAATGAGGATAACCTGACAAAGAATTACCATCTACATTACCTCACCAGTGGGGTAATATGATAGGGGTTTTAAAAAGGAGTATTGCACCTTTAGTTATAATATTTGTATATTTTATTTATTATGAAGAAAAAAAATCTTTTTTGTTTATTAAATAAAATATATTCATTACCAAAAATACAAATGGATTACATCCTATCCATATTTCCTTACCCTACCCTATATATAACCTGATTTTTTTTTCTATACTAATTTTATTTACTTATTAATTTTTATAATATCAAATTTTATACAATAATAAATTGAAATTCAAAATGGAAACTATTGTATTCCCATTTATAAAAAATAGGTATAGGTAATTTAGTCTTGGTTAGGTTCACATTTATATTATGTCTCATAACTTTAAACTTCATTTGCTAAAATTTTTAAATATTAAATTTAATAGTTTGTATTTTGGACATTGATATCAGACCAGTTCATTCAAAAAATCAAAGTTATTTAACTAATAAATAACCTGTTTTTGAATATATTTATATATAATACTTAATGGTTAATTTATAATATTATGATATGGATGTATTAAAACATTAGTACGTTTTTTAACGACCCTTAATAATCACTTGACTGTTACTTGAAAATCCCATGATTTTTTATAATTGACCCTTGAATTTCAAATTGGGAAGAGTGTTGAAACCCTGTAAATTATTTGTTCAGTAATATCTTTGTAATGTAAAAATATATATATATTGTCTTGAAATATAACAGTAAATTATGATACATCTGCACTGCCATATCCACTTTACTATTAATATTACTGCCATAATTTAATAATAATGTTATCATAAATAATAATCAAAGCACAAGTGCTCAAATACTGGTAAACAGTATTTAACAGTATTTTACAATGCTGAAGATTAACTTCATAATAGCAAAGCAATGATGAACAGGAATTTATCTAACCACAAACTTTTATGAAGCCAAAATACTGTTTACTGGTATTTGATCAGTTGTTTTTTGAATATAAATACATATATTATCATGCGCCCCCCCAAGATTTTTCTAAGCAGGGTCGAAATATATCACAATAGGTGCTAAGGACAGTTATAGGCAACATTTCATTATATTTTTGAACTTATACATTTAATTACCTTTTAATTTATAAAATGTTTGATTCTAGTAGTACCTATACACAGCGTAAATATATACTCCTATGTACCTACATCAATTTTATTGTTTTTATTTCCATAACTTAATTACTATATAATATGTAGGTAGGAGCTATATACACTATTATTAAATAAAAACCAGTAAAAACTCAGTCAGGAACACAGGAACTATATTAGTGAAGTTAAATAATCGTGCTCATTTTACATAAATCATAATAAAATTGAATAAACAATATACCTATGTTGTAACATTTATTTAATGTAAAATATAGAAGAGCCAGAAAACTATAAGAATTGCATGAACGGAGAAATAGAGAAAATAGAAGGGTTACAAAAATAATTTTGTAGGTACTTTAACATATATTAAATTGTAGGTATATGTATATATATATATTACATTGTGTAAATATAATTGCAATATTTAAATTTCAGTATCAATGTCAATGATATATAGGTATATACATAGAACAAATGTATTAATTTTATTTATGTGGTATCCATATTTTTTTCTTTATTTTTTAGAGTTTATTTTTTATTTAAATAAAAAGGCATCAAAAATTTTAATGGGCCATTCAACCAAACGACCCCCTACTGCGGGTACACATGATTATTTATTTATCTCACTTCCTTGGAATAACATTATAATAAACAATATTATTAGTTTTAAATGATTTAAAAACTTGACAATATTTTATTATTTATTTTAACATTAGGTATGTTTTAATAAGCATAATTTTCTGTTTAAGTTAGCAGAAAGTTATATCCATAAATATTTTACTTTAATAATTCTATATTATTTACTATATTGAATATTTTTTTATTTTATATAAATAATAAAAGTCCAAAAACATATGTATTCAACCCTTTCTCCATATTTATCTCTGAATTCATCACCAACTTTATTTTAGGATCTACAAAACCTACAAGGATAGTCAAATTAAAATTTAGAAAGTTTTGTATTTCTAAAATTGGATAAGCTTTCAAATAATATGTATTTACCTTGTAAGTGTTAAAGATCCTGAAATAAAGCTAGAGAAATGGTTTCAAACATAAAAAATAACATATTTATGAAATATAGTTATAAATTTTTTTATACTTATGAAATAAATTAACTATTTTTTTTATATAATGCCATTAAAGTGTGATTCCATGGTAATAGTTGTTACACTTTCTTACTATTTTTCAAATTTTACATTTTATAAGTAGACCATAACAAGATATTTATTTATTTATGTATAACAATACACTGAAAATAGAAAATGAGATGAAATACATATTTTAAAGCTAGTAGTTCAAATAATTCAACTTTTGAAAACTAAAAATGATTACTACAATATTTGATCAATATAAAGGTTACTATTTATTTGGGCATAAATACATTTAAATATATATTATTTTAAAACTATTTTGACATATAATTTTTATGGTGCATCTATAAAAGAAGATGGTAATGGTTTTACCTTAGATTTGGTAACAGTCATTACCAACAAATACAGAATTTTTTATAAATTATAAGATATTTATAAATGCAAATAATTAATTAATAGACAAATAAATATGTTTTTTATTATGCTTAAAATTATAAATTATGTATATTTTTGAATACACAGTTGTCTCCACTTATAAGAGCACCATTTGTTTTTATTTATCTCTTATAAGATCTCAATTTTTTAGGAGAGAGTGAGCGAGAGCTTTACATGATCAACATCAAAATTAAAACCGGGAGATATGTTAACAACTAAGTTTACTTCATTTTTGTATGGTCTTATAAACCAATAGAGTAGGTATAATTTACCAGATACCTATAGTCTAATTAATCTATTTACATATACAATATCCTGAGTGAAGTTATAGATTAAAACTGGGAGTATAATGTACCTAGCTACCTTAAATGTATCATTATTGAATCTAAATATTTTATTATTTATATATTACAACAATTTGCTCTTGTAAGTGGAATAAGCTACATAGAATTCCAGAAATTTAAGACCCATTTTGGTCATTCTTTATATGCCTTTTCTAGCATTTTCCTGCTGCAAAATATGAGCAAGTTTTAAGGAAATTTTAGTATTAGATAGTAAATGATGATGACGTACATTCTTTTTATACATTTCCATAAAATATATTTGTTGGATTTTCATTATCAATTTTGTTTTTATAATGATTACCATAACAGTCTTTTTGGCAACCTTTGTGATTTTTTATAGTATTTACCATATTTTTCTTTCTTATATTTAAATTGCAAAATATTATTTAAAACATAATTTTTTTACAAAATTAACTGTATATACTGTTAATAAGTTATAAATCACACTGACTCTAAAACGCTTCACCTTCTGTTGATAAAATTGAATAGGTTTTATTGATATAGCACATCTACATTTTAACATAAATCTATTAGACATCATATTATTTTAGAAAAGGTTTTATTCTTTACTTAACATGGGAATTACACTGCAATGTTAATGTTTATTAAATAATATTTTTATTTTCAAAATCTAAAATGTTATAAATATTTTGTCAATATATTTCAGTTTTAAAAAATGTCCAAAGACGGTGATCCGGAGTCTGAGGTACGAAAGCTACAAGAGTTGGTTAAGAAACTCGAAAAGCAGAATGTCAAACTTCGTCAACAACATCCCGAACCTGACCTAATGTCTGAATCAATGACTTCGAATTTTTCTGAGATTTCAAATGCCAGTACCATCAGCGCACCACTATCCAATGTTCGAACTTTGTCAAACAGCAGTGGAAAACGCTCTTTCAAGGTTCCAGATGTTGGTCCAGGAGAACCACCAGCGACCAATAAAATATCTGCACAAACTGCGGCAGGAATTGTATCCGAGTCTATTCGCAATCCCCGTAGTCGATCTGGACTGGTAATGTCATGTACCGAAGAACCCTATGATGGAGACTCTCATCATTCTACTAAGAGTTCCGTTTCCTCAGTTGGTGAGGCCAATACTCAAGGCACAACATCCCCACCAAGTAAACCACCACCGGCACCCCCTAGGCCAGTTAAGCAGAGGTCGAAGTCATCTGTGGGATTAAAAACTGATGACTGTTGGTTGAAAAAAGTGGAAGGCGATCCGAGAAAAGATTCCATAGTTCCATGGATGCGTCAAGTTTTTGATCAACCAACGAAGGATATTGTGCAAGCTAAGACTCGTCTCCAGAGACGTTTGGAAGAATTCCGACTTACAGGGCGCTTGTTTGCAGCCGGAAGTCAACCGTCCCTATTAAATTTTGAACTCAGTAATAAACTGTCCCACCACAAAACTTTACCCGATGTTCGGGTTTCTTTTGAGCCTACAGAAAAACCCCAGGCTACGAAAGTGCCATCACCTGGTCTTCCTCCCGATAATAAGCCATATGACGACGACAGTGAAGATAGCAGTTGCGAGTCATCGGATTCTCTTGAAGCTCAACCGAAATCAAAGGTTGCATCCGAATCTACTCGAAAAACAAGTGTATTGGACATTGCACGTCAGCAAGAAGCTGATTTAAAAGCTGCTGTGAGTAATTATCTTGGTCGAAAAAATGGTAGTACCGGAAGTGATCTTAATGTTATTAGTCCGCATGGAAGTAAACAAAATCTGAATCAGCCTCTTGACTCGTCGAAAAGATCAGTTTCTGGATATCAATTAAACCAAAGAAGAGATTCTTTATCAATGGCAGGGAACGCACTGGGTGAAATGAAAAGATCGACTTCTGGTCAAGATTTATATCGACCTATGGCAGATGTTCAGCCAATTGAGAATAATCCTTTTATTCCTGAAACAAATCAACGCGTGAATTCTGGTAAACCTCAGCGAACTAACCACCCAAGTAGTATTGACCACTCCCGACGAACCCAATCCGGTAATCAACGATCCAATCGTGCGGTCGCACAGCAAGCACTTCACACTCAACCACAAATCGATGAGCAATATCGATTGTCTAGGAAGGACCGCCAAGGGGATAAATCAAATACACAAAATTCGATGAACGTTCACAAAACTATCCAATCACAACAGCCTGGAAGATCTAGCCGTCAAAATGATGACCAATCACAACGTTCTACTCGATTATCCCGTAAATCCGACGATCAAATTCAAAAACCGATCAAATTAAATCATCAATTTGACGATCAATCACAACGTCCTCCACGATCTACTCGTCAATATGACGATCAATTTCAAAAGCCTACTAGATCAAGTCAACAATTTGACGATCAAGCTACTAATGACCAATCACAACGTCCTACACGATCCATTCGTCAATTTGACGATCAATCAAAAAAACCTACAAGGTTAAATCAGCAATTTGAGGACCAATCACAACGTCCTACACTATCGACTCCTCAATATGACGATCAATTTCAAAAAATTGTAAGATCAAGTCAACAATATGGAGGTCAAGCTAATATTGACCAATCACAACGACCTACAAGATCTCAATTTGACGATGAATCAAAAAAACCTACACGATTAAATCAACAATTTGACGACCAGCTTCAACGCCCTACAAGATCGAATCGTCAATATGATGATCAATCACAACGTCCTACAAGATCGACTCGTCCATATGACGATCAATTAAACAATGACCAATCACAACGTTCTACAAGATCGACTCGCCAATTTGACGATCAATTAAACAATGACCAATCACAACCTTCTACAAGATCGACTCGCCAATTTGACGATCAATTAAATAATGACCAATCACAACTTTCTACAAGATCGACTCGTCCATATGACGATCAATTAAGTAATGACCAATCACAACGTTCTACAAGATCGACTCGCCAATTTGACGACCAAGTACATCATCCTTCGAGATCAAGTCGACCATATGATGATCAATTTCAAATTTCTCCAAGATCAAATCGTCAACATGATGATCAACCACATCTCTCTAATAATTTAAATCATAATATTCCAGGTCAATCATATCGCACGAATACAAATTATCAAGTAACAGATCGTCCTGACTTACATCGATCATCTGCTTCTCCCAATCAGAACCGAACACAAAGGTCAGAAAACATATCTCAATTTGAACCACTGCGAGAGCACGATGTACCCCAGTCAATTGACCGTTCACGACGGGTAAACTCAGGAGATCTAACTCAGCACAATTTTAGAGATCCTGAAAATAGTAGTAGAAATCCACAAGCTCCACCCAGAAGGCATCGTCAAGGTAATGTTTCACACACTACATCCATGCCAACAAAAAGACGTCCTCAAGTGTCCTCCAATGGAAGATTGGATACTACGGGCGAAGACAGATATCAGAATTGGGAGCAGTCCCCAAGTCCACAACATCGAAAGGCTTCAATTGGAGCCGAAATTGATGGTACTAGTGGAAATTCGAACTTTGCTCGATCAAAAGGATTTAGAAGTGTGCATCAAATTAACGAGAATTTTTAAAAAGTCATTTTTAAATGACCTGGTCTTCCTCAGATATTCTATTTATCTTTGTATTTTGTTCACTCGTTATTCTTTTATTTTGCTTCGTATATGTATTATTATGAAAGTCTTTCCTTTGAAATTCTGTAGAGTGTTTACACATTTCTTGCATTCCAATACTGATACATTTCATTGTAAATAACTTTCAGGAAATTGGTAGGCCTCGTTTTTGTATAGTATTTTATAAAAATCAGTATCTCGTAATACAAGCAGTATGATTTTACAAAAGTCAACCTCAAAATTGTTGAAATAGATTTAAATATAGTTCATTTCATTTAAATTTAGTGAAAAATATTGATTTTGGCTGTATTAAAAAATCGATTTTTGTTTTTTATATTTTTCCCCTGATTTTAAAATCTTTGATAAGAAACTTTTGAAATTCAACAAGATTTTATTCTATTTACTGCTAAGATATAAGTATGTTATCAATAGTTTTTTAATAATAATTTAATTATAGTCTTACTTTTATATTTTTGAGCATAGAATAAAAATGCTCAGTCTTCACAATGTGACTTCTATATTGAGATTCAATCCATATCAAATATTTAATTCGACCAACTTCAAGATCATGAAAACTGGCTGTGTATTGCAAATTTTATGTGATAAATGGAAATTCGTTATAATTTTTATTATACCTAGTTTGTTACAAAATCATATTATTCACTTTTTGTACTTATTTTACATATATAGTGATCCAATTCTATAAACATTCCATTTATAAGTATAAATTATTACCTTTCATTATTAGAGTTTTACAAGACACTCCGCGTATTTTACAGCGCGCATTTACAGAAATATTACTTGTTGTCATAAATTACTTTACAATATTTATTTGGAGGTCTGCAGGTCATGATAATGTATATCTGTGTATTATTTAATCAAAATAAACGTGTCTCCATGATAATATTGAAAGTATACATTGTAAATATTTTTTTTTCTTATTTATTTAACTATCAATAAAGAAAATTTTTGTTATTACTTATTTTTTTTTAATATCGTATATAAAAAATGTAGTTTGTCTGTTTGAATTAATTTGTTTGAATTAATTTTTCGTAGTAGCCTTACTCAGCTAATCGTAATTGTGAGTCATTTAGTTAAGATTGTATGCAACTACAGCATCAAAACTCCATGTGAATATTGTAGGCTTACACGCAGTACGTCAAAACGATGTATCGATTTCTTGGAAAGTATATATTGTATTCGTCAAAGAATTACGTCAAACGAATCCAAACAATTTTGCTAAAGTAGCGCACATTTTTCTGTTACATTTTTGTAATTGATTATTCATGTGTGCAGATTTAAAAAATATGTTATAAACATTGATGGCTTAAATTTATTCATATTTAACTCTTGTTGATACCTCTGGATTATAATTATTTAGCATTTTAAAATGAATAGATTGTACTGTATTAATTTATATAGTAAAGTTTAAGTATAATCTATACTGGTTATGTTTTAGTTATTTATTTACAATTGGATCTTGTTTATAAATTAATAAATTGATTGTATAGAAATAGATTTTGTATTAGCTCGCGCTTTTTTATTGAGAGCAATTTTTAAAACTAATTTTTATTTGTTTTCAAACTAATGATTTAAATATTAAAAGATAATTCTGAAACTTGTGAGAATTAAACACGCGATTCTTTGTAACATAAATAGGAAAACAAGTTTACATATTTCGTTTGATTAATTGTTATTCTATAATACACAGTATAATCTTTGAGATTTCATTTTACAAAAAGGGATTGAACCATTTACCCGTTTATGATTATTGTGGTTATAACGTCTAGGTAAAATACTAGGTTATCATAATTTTATTTTAAGTTGTATCTATTGCATGATATTTGTAAATTATATAAATTTGTGCTATTGACCGAGATATTTTGCTAATTGTTAGTTGTGAAACTCGTTTTGTACACATAAAATTTTCGTGCTTATATAGTTTGTTTATCTCACACTCTGTTGCAACTTATAATGCGATTAATGTTAATCGATAATGTACAATTCTTGTGTGGAATTCTTGGTGTGACCCGAGAACAATTGATGCGCTTAACTACCAGCCCCTTTAAGAGCAAAGATGCTCACTTTATACCGAAGCTAAAATTTACAATTGTAAATATATTACCTTTAATAGTATATAGAACTTTTAACTTTAAAAATTTACTTATATGGCTTTTAAATTCAAAATGTAATATTTTTAATCAGTGTATACAACTATTAAAATATTTTTCTTTCTGTCTGAAATTTTGTATATTTCTACTTTGAGTAAATGCGTAATTAAATATTTTCAGAATCTGAAATGTCTCGTGAATCCAAGAAAAGCAAACGTAAAACTACAGGTATCTGTTGTATTATTGAATATCCTTTTTATTGGATTGTAAAATAGTAAAATGTTGGAATATTTGTCTTTGATTCAGAACTGGTGCAAGAAGATGTAAAAAGTGTCAAACGTAATGAAGACGTTGGTACGTGACCTTCCATGACTTACTATTTTAGTTCTAATAGGAATATCTTAACTATTTCATTTTTCTTGCTTAAATTATTATATTTTGTTTTTATATTGTATTGATTTGTTAATAATACTAATTATTATTATTTTTGATTATTAAAAAGTTGAATGTATAAAATTTTAGATATAATATCGAAGATCATATTTTATTTTGGTATAAAATGAGTATAAATAATTATAATATGTATTCTTAACCATTTTTTTATCAGAACCCGATGAGATGTACAATAAAGTTATGCAACTCTTGGCGAATTACGAGGTTTTGAAAGACTCAGTAGCCACTCTGGGTGAACATATTGAGCCACTTAATTATGATCTTGAGAAGTTAAACTTAGACTTGAGGAAAATAAAAGTATTGGATCAAGAAGTTTTTATGGATAAATAATAAGTTTTCAACAGAATAATTCATATTAATATCTACACCTATACAAGTATACAGGTTATGATATGCTTTTTTTTAATACATACCTATTCAATATATAATAGATACATCCATAACTGTTGATGATATAAATATTGTATATATGTTGTTACATATTATGATTGTATATATAATTCCTAAAATGTGCAATACAAAACTAGAGTAAAAGTATCAATTTTTGTAACTTAGATAGTTTTTCGTTTTAACAAATTTATATATCAAAATATTTACAATTTGAACAAATTATAAATATAAAGGTTGTACTCCTGCGTTTTGCATTTTTTACATAAATTATCAGCGTTTTTCAAAAACGATAATAATAATAAATTAATATTTTATTATGCCTTTTGCTTATAAATTGTATTGTCAGTGTACACAACTGCCATTAATTTTTATAATTTTCAGAGTACACATAAACTATTAATATTAAGTATGCTAGATATAAATGTTGATCATATGAATGAATGCAAAAACACTATACAAATATAATACAAAAATTATAATTTTTAATAATAGGTAAATAATTATAAATAATTAATAAAATTTTTGTCTTGTTGTTTAATTTATAATACTGCTGTATGCTTATTTGTATCCAATTATATATTATAATGTGAGTTTATATTTAACTCACTAATAGAAATAGGATCGAAGCGATATTTAGTAATGAATTATTGTAAAAGATTGTTTTTATTTAATTTGTAATTAAAAAGCAAATATCACATCAAAAAAAATTGTATGAATAGCCGCAGCGAATACAGAAATACTTTTTGAAGAAGGGGCCCAAGGTTTATGATTTTAAATGGCGCATTTTCCTCAACACGGCATGTTAATTAAAAAAGTGGCAAATATGAAGAGAGCGAAATTATTTACTGGTGTGGGAAGCAAGACTCCTCCTTTTCTATATCCGAAACGGTATTTTATCAACCTAAATTGTAAAATATTCTATATTCGATCACAGGTTTTTGATGCTGCAAACAATTTTTTTATTTTTTCAGGAGTAATTTATATATAAAAGAATTATATAAATAGAAGAATTAAAAGATTTATATATGGAGCTGTCCTTTACGACTTTACAAACAATATAGCAGGTTCCAAATTAATACCATTTTAAATAAAATAATTAACAATAAACATATTATAACATTCAAAAGGTTTTATCAATGATTTTTGTACAAAAGTTTAATTAAGTATCTTCCCGAACAGATTGTCTATTTTCGATTGCTGTTATTGCGGGATTCCAAATAGAATTTGAATGCTTTTCTTTTTTGGCACTCCCAATCCATTTCTTTCTACGACTTCAGCATTGTGCCATTCATACTTTTCATTCACAGATTCATTTAAAACCATCAAACACATCATTTCTCGCTGTCTGACTGTCGTGATTCGTTTTGTTTAGACTTGTGATTTAGACATTTCAGGGTAAGGCCTTCTCATGTGCATTTACACACTGGCGAAACAACTAATATTTTTTAGACATATTCGTGGAAGTTAATTAAAACATTTAAAATTAAGTAAAGGAGATTCTTAGACTAAATGAAACATTCAAAACAAATTACGAATGTACAATTATACAAAAAATCTATAAACTAACATTTAAAATTTATTAACGGTAATTCTTAGATTATTATATGAAACATACAAAAAAATTACGACTGTACAATTAATACAAAAATCTAACGAACATTTAAAATTAAAAAACGCAGGTTCTTAGACTATAAAATAAAACATACGAACAAATTATGTTGTACAATGATACAAAAATCTAACGAAAATGGGACGTCATATTTTCATCAAATTAACCACCCTTTCTCCCTGGTCACAAAAATCACAATTAAGAAACCCTCCCTCCCTCCTCTAAGCGTGACGTAATTTTAGGACAGCCCATATCATTAACATATATATTATTTATCTAGACCGGCAAACTGACCAATATTCAATAGTAATAAACGTCCACGGAGGAATATATCTATATCGATAATCAATGCCAAATTGATGGGTGGAAGTTCAACAATAACCAAATAAACGTTCTTGGAATTAATCTAGACTATAAGATAACAGTATCAAAGCATATTAATAAGCAAATCAATAAATACTGTAAAGATATATATATGCTATAAAGATCTACAAACAAAATGGCCTCAGTATTAAGAACAGAAACTCAATCTTTTAAGCGAAGGTGTTAAGTAAACTAACATACTGGGTGGTGGACCCTTACTTCAGCTACAGACCGCCAAAGAATGAACAGCTTCCTACGCAGATGTGAGAAATTTAAGTTGTGTGAACCACAAAAGACAATCAGCGAGATCGTAGAAAAGCACGAAAAGAAACTGTTCAAAAAAATACTAACATCAAAAGCACATATTCTACACAAACTACTGCCGCCTCTAAATGAACACAAATACTCGACTAGGTCAAGATTTACTACTCACAATAGGCAACTCCCTACTCTGACCACCTGGAAAACTAAAACTTTTATTGTCAAAATGCTCCTTGCAGGAGTAGCGAAAGCTCCATGATCATAACTCTTAAATATTTTAACCTATTGCCTTCTAAATTAATAATTATCTTGTCTACATTTACTGATTCTATTAATCTTTGATCATCACCTATACAATCTGCATGTAACTATTATTTGTAAATACATTCATCTGTAATGCTCTTTGCGCCTGTCAATTTGCAAATAAAGCTTATTTTTATTTATTTTATTAGGATTAATGAAATTTATAAATAAATCGATTAATTTTTATTCGAAAATCCACTTTAAAACGAAACTAATACCTTATATAATTGAAATTCGCTCTGGACTTTTTATTGATCAGTTAGACAGTCTAGATAAATAATTTATAAGTCAATGGCCCATATAAACGCTTTGTTATGTAGTAATATTTGTCAAAACTCTTCCTCAAATCAAATTAATATTTTTCAGATTAGAAAGAAATTAGAGGGATTAGTTTACACTTCAGATATGAGTAAATTTATTAAATTTAATGTAAATATTATAAAAAATGAAGAATATAAAAAAAAAATTTCTATTTTTATTTAATTATGCTTGAATTGTATATTAGTTAATAAATTTGTTTTTTAATCTAAATTATTGACTTCAAATGTTTAATACCGTTTTTGTTGTCATATTCAAACGTAATCTGGAAAAAATTCTGGAATATGTCATCTTCAAAAGACGCAGGTATGAGCTAATGAAAGACCATTATTTACGCTTTATAGACTTTTTAAATATTTTGGATATGCATACTGCGTATAGGTATTTAAACATAGAAGATATCTGGAATATCCCCACATATTCAACACAAATTAATTTATATTCAGTTGCGGGTCTTAGTAATTTTAATTGGGGGGGCGGGGACAAGACTTTATTATTTTCCGACTGACTTCAATAATATCTTTTTTTAAATACATTTTTCCCAACTATACTAGTATAGAAAAATAAGGTTAACAGCATATTATTAATTATTTATGGAAGGTGCACTATAATCTGAAGTCTATATATGTGCTAAAAATATAGGATATAATTTTTCACTTTACATTTTTTTAGCTTTCTCATTATGATTTTTCCAAAATAAATGCAAAGCATTAAGTTATGTACACAGCTTCACAATTAAAACTCAGATTAACAATAATGTATATCAACTTGAATAAATAAAAAGAAATAAACCCCTTTTAAACAGCTATAAAACCAAAATAAATTAGTAATTCTTAGCAAAAATGTATTCATTATCAATGCACTAACATAAAAAACACCAATCAAACAATATAAGAAATACATTTAAAACTTCATATAAAAATCCAAAGGGTTCTCTAGCTAAACATAGCTTTTTTTATATAATTTGAGTAGTAAAAATATGTCATATTAAAAGCCATCACAAACTTCAAAGGTAAACTCTTTAAAATCTATTTCTTAAGCTGGCAAATTCTATACATTTCACTTTGTCCTTCTCAATAGAAAGAAGGGCCAGATTACCTAACTGTGACTGACACATTGTTAATCAACAGTAAGTTTTCACCAGTTTTAATTTAAAGAAGGTTCTTTCACTAGAAACAAATATTACTGGGAGTGTTAGCAATATCTGATATATCTTATAAATGTTTGGTAAATATATATCTAACTAGATATGTACAAATACAGAAATATGTGCCTTGTTGAGTCACATGGTTGCTGTGTTACTTTCCATATTGTTATCACCATCAATCTCTGCTTAAACATTGTCACCACCATTGATCTCTGCTTAAACATTGTCACCACCATATATCTGTGAGTTGATTCATAAAATGGAATGATACTCAATAATTTAATTTCTACTTATCTAATAAATATCAAGAGGGAATAATAATTCCTGTAAAACTTAAAAATAATTACAAAACTTCCAAATAAAAATGCTTTAGGGAACTTTTATATACCAATTTACAATTTCTTAAATAAAAGCACACTTAAAACTTATCTGAAATGTTTTTTCCATGTTCCAACAGCTTGATATGGAATTGTCATGCTTTAAGTTCAATGTTTTTGATTTAAACTGAATGTATGTTGCATGACTGCACAAGTGGGGTAACTGAAGTATCAATTTGTAGCCACCCTTTAGACAATGGGAAGCCTACACTTTGTTGTGTGCACTATTAAGAAAGCTGGTACATGGTTCTTATAGCCTAGACACAGGTAGACAATTGCCAACCCTACTGCTGTGCCGCCAGCCTCCTATGCCACTGTCCTACTGTGTGCTTATATCTTGGCTTATACCTACCTACTGTGTTGTTTGCTACAATAAACAGTTCATACAGAATCTTAAATGGCTTATACCTAGCCCTCTCCATACAAATATGAGGGGATACAAATGCTATAGCCCCCTCCCTTCTGCTTGAGTTACATACTGATATGAGTTACCCCCTGGAAAATCCACTGCTGTTTATATTATACTGCAGTTTATATTAAATAGCACAAATGTTAGAATAGCACAAATTATAAAATTAGTAAAAGCTATTCATCTTCTGATGAAGATTTGTCATCTTTGTAAAGGGCAATATCATCTTCTTTGTCAACAATATTAATGCCACCATCTTCTTCTTTGTCCTCTGTGTTGTGGATGAATTCAGCATCTTCAGCTGTAACTTCATTGTCTTCATCCATTGAATCAACATCACCAGACACTTCAATTGCTTATCATCTTGAAATGATAGCTTCTTTTTAGGTTTAGTTTTGGGTTGTTTAACCCTAGCCTGGTTGTATTTTTTCCAAAGACATTCTATTGCCTTCTTCTTGTTCTTGAGCTCTTCTTGTGCCTGAGCCTTGGTGACTGCCTTTTTGGATTTCGAATTAGAAGCAAATATTGCTAGTACCTTTCGAGCAGCAAGTGGTTGGTATGCCAGTTTGATTGAATGCCTTGAATGCCTTGGTTGAATCTGAAATAATAGAAGAGTCACAAGACCACATCTTTAGTATAATATTTAATAAAAAGTTTTTTTTATTATATATAAGAATATTAGGGTTCCTCCTTTTCATTTTGTAATGAGCAAAGTAGTGGCAGTGGTGGTAGATTTCTTTTTAATTCTTACCTTGGTTTTATTACTTGGACTACTGGGTTCCTTGGTAGTTAGTTTGTTTTTCTTGACATTTACAAGTCATTCGGGTCCAGCACCTTCTTTGTTTGCCTGTTTTAATTGCTCCAAGATTTGCATGGAAAGTTTAATCTTCCATTAGACTTTCAATTTTATTTATTATCTTATCTGTAAAGGCTTCAATTTCTGTGGGATATTCAGACATAATTTATTTAGGAAAGAATTTTTTTCATGTCTCTGTCTCTCAGTTCGTAAGGCATTAGAGCCAATATGTCAAGACCAAGATTGATAATCCATTGAGTTTGGCTTACTGATGGCATAATCATTCATTGTGCCTCATCTTTTCTAAATAATAGTAAGTTGAGAGCAATTATCTGGGTTTCAGTACAGGTAGTAAAGTTGTCTCCACATTGGAGAAATATTGCTCCTGGTAAATGTAGAAGTTTGACATTAGAGCATTTGCCACAATATACATATTTGATAAATATCTGCAATTGCTTAATGAATCTTGTAGTTACAAATCGTAAATGGGTTAGATACGTTTTTTTCTTCAATGGTTGGTTTGTGAGCAATTTTTTCTTCAGTTTTTTTTGGTTTCTGTTTGTGATAACAAACAGTTCCTCCAAGTTTCCACCTTTGTGTATGCTACAAACTTTTCCAGATTGCAAACTGGAATAAATTTTTTGTTCATTTCAGAATACAATAGTCGTCCAAATTATTCTCCATGTGCATTTGATGAAAGCGTAATTGGAGGTATTCTGCAAACTTCATAGTTTACTGCCATTTTAAAATTTAATAGAAAGGTACAATGAGAAATATTTAAAATTGCTAGAGTTTATACTTTACCTTTTGTGGTAGTACATCTAAGATATTTTATTCTGACATCCTGTCTGTTCCTTTAAACATCCTGTCTAAATATCTTGGAATATGATGTTCTGTAATTACTTTAATCATTAAAGTGCTAGAGGTCATCGACACTAAGAAACTGAGAATTTGTAGACGATGAGAGACTGAGAACTTGTAGACCATGCGATATTGAGAAACTGAGACAGAACTTATAGATTATGAGAGACTGAGAAACTAAAACGTCATTTATGATTAATAAATAATATTTTTTTAAGACATTAAATAATGTCAAATAATTTATACTAATTGGCGGAAATAGTAAGTAAAATAGATAATTAATCTATAATTTCTATGATCATGAATTTGAAAAGCTAAATGAAATATATTAAACATCTACATGTAAGTAGACACTACATATGTTATACAACTTATTTTTGCATTGTATTCTCTGCTATCTTTTGATTGCTTTATAAACCAAGAGAATAATCGTCAGGGGTGGGTGGGACAGATGGTAGTGTGTGACTGCCGATCAGAAGGTAGCGAATTCTCTCTATCTCTCTTTTCTGGAGGGTGTAGTTCCAAAATGTATCCACTGCCCTACTTCTTGGTGCTGTTAACGACCGATCCGTTGGTCCAAATAGTGAGATCAACTGGTTTGAGGGTAGCAAGGTAGCTGGCAGTGATTCATTTCTGCTAAAGTTGTGATTGTTTCTTGTTGATTGGCAGGATAGTGTTAGTTTTGATGGTCAGGCTCCTAGAGTGTTCTTAGGGTGGTTTGGCACTGACAGGCTTCAGGTGTTCTCTAAGGCAGCATGTTGGTATTGTTGTTGATAGCTGCTTCTCTGCCAAAAACCCTCCCAGTTGGTTGCTCGAAGTAGATTTCAGGTCAGTTTTTTTTCCGCGACCATGGTCGAATCTTGGGTTGCAAAAAACCCAACCAGAGGTGCATTGGTTTATTGGGTTGCTCAAAACAATTTTTTGGCGACTGGGTAGTTTTTATGCTATTTAGCAGAGAACAGCTAGCGGGGGTGTCTCTCTTTAGTGCATCTTGCCGTAACACACACTCAGACATGTTATGCAATAATGAACAAACCTAGGTTTATTGTAGGAGTAGGAATATATGTTTAACAAAATGTATATAATATTAGCTTTGTAATTTTATTCGGCTACACTCCCCTGCCTTCCTCTTTACTATTCCTATAATATATATTTATACAAAATATAGCTTACAGACCATCTCAGCATGTGATGCAATAATCCTTGCTTAATTATATTAAGTCTGTGTATGTTCCTTTATAATACTTTTATGTGTCACATATTAAATATGATGAATAGAAAATATATGTTAAATTAGTTATATTATTTGTTCACATTATAATTAAATATGTGAGTGTATTTATTAACAACTAAAGCAATTAGATATTTTCATTTTAATAAATAATGGAGTGTATTACAATTGTTTGAAGATTCAATTGCACATTGCAAGACAAATTACATAACATACATCAACTATTTACCAATTTATATTGTTATAGATAAATTCCTATTAAACTGTAAATATTTAATACAGATCATATTTAACCTATCATCCTTTGAGATTTCGAATAATGGTAAGTGACACTCTACGTATACACCACAATACTGTCGACTTGTGGAGACCAATTGTATCCCCATAATACATTGGTATAGGAACCACAAGAAAAAAGCACAAAGTGACACATAATTGTTGAATAGGTGTAAGTGGGTGATTATGCAAGGTTTTGCAAAACAACATTGAAATAATTACAGGCATATTAAAATCTCAAATAGTCTCTTTTATTTGTGAAGCAAAACCGAACAAGACAATTTTCAGCATTATATTCCTATCACGAAAAATACTATTTTTTATGTGATGACCCAGCTCAAACAGGTCAATATTTTCAGTATGCAAGAATGCCATAAAGGTATAATTTTTATGTTGAACAAAAATTCTAAATTAATTTTCTCAGAAATAATATCTAAAAAATTAACTTAAATTACCGACAAATAATAGTAACCCGCCAATGAAAATCAATGATCAAAATAGCACATTTTTAACTTTTTCATTAACAAAAATAAAATTAATGAATTATAATTCTATGTTTCCCACAGGAAGTGCAAATGTTAATAATAATAATCATAATAATAAGCGATTAGAGCAATTGTCAAAAATATTAAATTTCATATAACATTTTAACTATAAAATGTAAAACCTGTAGTCATGTTTTAAAAAAAACCATGTCCCCACCCAGGTTGCAAAATAATGCACCTCAAGTTGGAATCTAAAAATAAAAAATTTTTCTAAAAAAACCTTTACTTGCTTCGAGCCACCAAAAAAAACCCAAATGTGTCGTTTTTCAACCTCGGGCGAAAAACCCAACCTGAAACCTGCTTTGAGCTACCCACTGTCCATGTGAGGTGACTAGTCTTATGTCGCGGGGCTTGATCTTGGAGTGCGATCTTATGGAGAGGATTGTCCAGGTGCTTCCGCAAGGCTTTTTCATACAGGGAAATGCCTTTAACCTTACCGCAAATTTGGATTGGTTCGATTCTTGCTTCTTTGCAAAGATCTTGAATGTTAGTCTTGCCTGGACATCCTGTAATGATCCTAGCCGCCTTATTTTGAATAGCTTCAAGTCTCTTGACCTGTGAGGGAGCCAGGCACCAGCTGCATAGTCCAAACAGGAGCAAGAAAGTTCGTGTTCATGTCCCATGATCTACCTGCAAGGTCTGATAATTGCTTAATGCACGCATAGGCTTTTTTCTGGATCTTATCTACATGTCTTCCGAATTGGAGAAGCCTGTCAAGGGTGACATCAAGAAATGTTGCAGTTTTTACTGTGTTCACTACCTGTTTGTTCAGTTTGATGTCGAGTTTCAAGTTGGCTTCCTCGCTCCACTGCATAAGGATGATACATTCACATTTGTCCAGGGCCAGCATCATTTTCCATCTCTTTGCACAATCTATGATGGAGGTGGATGCTTTCTGCATCTAGAGCACTGCTGCTTCAATTTTCTTGTTTTGGACAGCCAGTTGGAGGTTGTCAGCAAAAAAAAAAGTCCTCGCCCCCCCAGGGATGGCATCCAACAGATCTTTGATCCAGATCAGGAAGAGAGTCCCTGAGGTAGTCCTTGGCAGAAATTATGGGGTTTCGAAAATGAGTTGTTAATTTTGACTTTTGCCAAGCGGTCATTGATGAAAGCAAAAATCCATTCAGTGAAGCACGGGACACTGATGCGGTTCATTTTAACAGCCATGGCTTTTCTCCAAACAGTATTGTAGTCTCAGGCGAAGTCAAAGAGCAACACAATGGTTCTTTCACCTGGCTTTGAACGATTCCATGCATCTTGTATACCCTGGATAAGGCAGGCGATGTGATCTTTGGTTGATTGGATTGATCTGAAGCCAGCTTGTTCTTGTAGTCCAGTAAAATTATAAAATACCTAGAACAAATTGCTCCAGAAGGTTTTTTTTGCTTTGACTGGTTCATTGGACCCCACTGAACATCATATCAAAAGTTATCTCCAAGTTACCTCCCCTAAGGGCCCTAATTTGCATAAATTCAAGATGGCC
>JAUZNC010029337.1:0-21275 GCA_034780395.1 Vannuccia rotundouncinata | reverse complement strand
TTTATTCTGACTCTAATCACTTATTTTAACGAGCGTTTCTACTATATAAGAACGCTCACCAACACAACATTCACAACCCCAATTCTACAGTTAACTTGTCCTCACTGACGTCTCAAAATACTTGTATTTCCTAAATAAAAAACCTTCAGATATATCCATCAGTCTTCAGTCTTATTAAGGTTTAGTGGCAGATATCAAAGAAACACTAACATTACAATATAAACTTTTGAAAAGATAGCGCAGGTTTTTATTTCAACGCAGTCAAACAATTTGTTGTTTTTCGGCGCATGTTACCTACGCTGGTAACTTCTGCGATGGTCGCTTGAAACATACACCAGAATGGCAGACGGAGGAGGCAAGGCTATGTCAGGACAACATGGTATTAAAAACGGGGCAATGTAGGATTTCGCTGGACATGTTAAGAAGAAAGAAAATATATGACTATTAGTTGAGAAAGTTTTGACATTTTATTTGGTTTGTTCTGTGTGAACCATGTTTACATTGTATGTGAGGGTGAAAGAATTTAACGGTGAATAACCCTTGTTGAGTGTTGCGTTTCAGTTTGTATGGTTTTGTTTGACAGTCAGTTTGTTTATCAAGGAAAGTGTTTAATCAGTAAAAGTTGGAGTTTTTCTGTAAGTGACAATTAACAATAATCTTGTAAACAGAGTTTGGAGTTGTCCGTTGGTTGTAGATAGTGATGTAATAATTATCAAAGGTATATGGGTTAACCGAGTTTGGAATTGTCCGTTGGTTGTAAATAGTGATGTAATTATCAAGGGCATGTGAGTAAACAGTGATTGGAGTTTTCTGTTAGTTTTGTTGAATTGTGGAAGCTAGAGCTGCTGGTAACAGCTACCATGTTATTTGTACAAATGGTGCTAGGATATTTGTTGAGAATGTATGTATTCGTATGGCTATATTTGAGTGTTAGAGAGTTTTAGAATGGTGCCAAATTGTCTGCAAGTTTGAGAGTTGTTGAACAAATGGCATATGCTTAGAGCTGGAGAGATGAGCGAATAAGAAGAGTTCTGGAGAGATAGCAATTTTGGAAAGCAGTGAGATATAAGAACTGTAGCAGAAGAGAGAAGAGACATATCATTTATCTCCAGTACGCCAGAAGTCTGAGTATTATATTTTTTTGTGTCTGTCCGGACCCGAGTCAAGTTGTCGTGTTATTGTGCCTACGAAGTCTGAAATCGTGTTGTCGAGATCTCAGTGAAGTGAAGGTGTCTATTAATAATTAGGGAGGTAAGAGAGATGAGACATTTTGTTTAGGAGTGTTAAAATAAATTTAGGCAAAGTGCGAAGTTCTGCTTTATAACGTGTAACCTCCTAACTAATTTGTAACTCTAACTTGATAATATATTGTTGACTTCATATAATTAATCTGGTTTTATCGCTTTATTATATATTTGGATATTATTTAATTTATTAACAATATTTCCTAATGATTTAATGATAAATGTCTTCTTTGCCTAATTCTATGTCTCGTCGTTATATGTCTAAGTGTTTATCTGTTATCAATATTCATATTTTATTGTTAGGTTTTTGTTGAAATTATGGTACGTTCTAAAAGTATATAAATTGGGAAATTATAAAGATCTTAAGTAATATTTATTTGCGCATAAACGAGTCTATAGCAGGCAATAAATAGTTATTATAGAAAAATCGATATTTATAAATATAACCCTTAACGGTAGAGAGTTCCCATAGTGTTACACCGTTGATAGTTATTTTAATAGTTAAGAACAATTTAAATAGAATACCGAAGCTTAAATATTACAATTTGCAATTATAAATATATCATCGATTTATAATTTTTAAATGAGCCCAATTTAATTTGCTATTATTACTTGTATTTTTTTTAATCCTAGGGGGGTGTCCTAAAATTACGTCACGCTTTGGGGAGGCAGGGAGCTGGTTTCTTAAAATGTGACTTTTGTGACGAGGGTCATGGGTTGATGAAAATGTTACGTCACATTTTCGTTATATTTTTGCATAATAATTGTACAGGCGTAATGATGAAAAGATGAAAAGGTCATCAAAGATGATGAATGGAAACTGAATCATGTAAGAGAATCCCAATATTTTTTACAAATTGTTAAATGTAAAAAGGAGGACTTTTGTGGTGTGAAATAAGATGAAGTTCATTGTTCTCCTTATTGGAGGAAGGGTTTTTTCGACCTCCATTGCTGTAAAACAAGAAAAGAGTGGTACCTTTTGTTTGATCCTAAATCTGGAATATTTCTACCACTTTTCTCAAATTTCCATAAAGTGATTCCAATAAATAATAAACAAATTTCCAGCAAAAAAACTTAAAAGTGCCTTATGATATAATCCATGTCCTATACAAACAAAACTGTTGTCTCGAGTGTGTGTATGTTGGGGTTATTTTGCAACCAATTGTGTTCTCTTAAGTCTCATAGCAAAAGTTGGAGAAAGTTACAATTCCTGCAAGAAAGGTGCAACTAAAACGAATCATGGCAGTCATAGAGTGAGAAATGATGTTTATGATGGTTTCAAATGAAGCTGCGGATGAAGAGTATATATGAATTGCGTACAATGCTATGTTTTGAATACGTTTTCTTTCTATTACAGATTTCCAACTTCTCATGAATTTTCATTGAGTCAAGCTGATGGCATTTCCATATTCAACATTTTTTTACATATATCAATCTCAGTGAATTATTTAATGGAGATGGGGAGGGAGGGTAGTCATAAATGTGACGATATGTGACGAGGGAGGGTGGGAGGGTCGACAAATCGTGAATAAAGCGTGATGCAACATAAATTCAGGAGCCCATCTTTACAAAAATGCAAGGGGCCTATCGACAACAGAAATTTAGGGGCCCCATCTGCAACAAGAATTCTGAGGGACCATCGAAAACAGAAATTTATTTAGGGACCCCAATGGGCAACCAGGAACTTAGGGGCATTATTGAGTATGCATTGTGATAATTACAAACAAGCTATATCGGATGGGTTAGGTTCATTGATTCGCAGATCTATGTGTTCTAATATGCACTGCACACATATATTTTTCATTACTCTATGAATTTTAGTTCAAGTGAGTTAATGGACGGTAGTTCAGTGTAGTATCATTGAACTGTAGCAAAGAAATGGCGAGGTCTTTTACGTGCATTCTATTTCGAATTTCTATTTTTGTCAACAGGTATGGAAAATAATTATTCCTATCCAAAGACGTTTATAGTAAAACAATTTGACTCCTATTTAACACTGCTTCAGTGGCGGATTTATGATTATTTTAATATTAAATAGACTCGTCAAACTTTGCCTCATGTAAACTCATGATTAAACATTATTATGTATATTTATATATACATATAAGCGATTTTTTTCATTTAATACGTTTTTGACGATTATATTTCTTCCTGTTTCTTTATAGTGTATACGCTAAAAGGTGAATAAGTATTAATTAACAATTATTTGAATATTTTATCTTTATTCATCATCAATTAATTGAACTTATGTTATATGTAAAACATGGATAATATAATATGATATATAGAAATAAAAATAAGAAATTTAATTTATCTATTATTGGTTTTCTGATAATAATTGTAGCTACAATATATCCACCCTATTCAAATAATGATTTTATGCCTAAAATGGTAAAAACCTACATTTAATTGCTTTCTGGACGTGGGTAGATAATATCGTTATAATGTTGTAGTCTAATAATATGAGCCCAATGCGGTTGATGGGCCTCTATTAAAATTAGTTACCCCCCCCCCCCCCACTTTGAAATGACCTGTAGTATATAATTAATCTCACATATTTTTAATATTAATTTTAACAATATTTTAAAATCAACAAATTTTTTATGGAAAACAGATATATATTATTTAGAAGGATAATATCATTACATATTATATATAATGATATATAATTCATAATGACTAAATTTACGTAGACATATCTATAAGTTTTAATCAAGCAAACAATTTTAGGTAATAATCTTTATTTACTAAAATTCCAATTACTTATTTATTAATGATTCATATTTTATGCCACACTATATATAATGCCCTTTCCCCCCTTTTTCAGTGCGTTTTCCTTGTGTTTTTCATGAAACCAGTTGCATGAAACCAGAGCTATGCGAATTGTGCTTTTATTTACGTGCTTATTGGCATATGCTACTTTTCTTGAAATTATCGCGTTTAACGCAAATTGTAATATTACGTTAAACGATTTTAATAATAATTATAAATTATTAAGTTTGAATGACAAAAGAGGCTGTCCCAAAATTACGTCACGCTTTATTCACGATTTTTTGAACCTCCCTCGTCGTCACAAATCGTCACATTTTCCGCAACCTTTCCTCCAAAATTACGTCACATTTAGCACTACCCTAACCCTAACCCTAACAAATTTTGACCTTTAAATATTAAAATGGCATCCTTGCGCGACTCAATGAAAATTCACGAGAAGTTGGTGTAATATACAAATGTATTTTTTCATTAATTGAAAATCTATAATAGGAAGAAAACGTTTTCAAAACAACAATAGGCACCAAAAACACATTTGAAATAAAATAATTGACAATAAAAATATTATAAAATACAAAAGATTTAATCAATGATTTTTGTTCAAAAGTTTAATCAATCATCTTCCTAAACAGATTGTCTATTTTCCATTTCTGTTATTTGGGTTCCAAATTGAATTTGAATGCCTTTTTTCGGCACCCCCAATCCATTGTGCCATTCATACTCTTCATCCGCAGATTCATTTAAAACCATCATACACATAATTTCTCGCTATCTGATTGCCGTGTTTCGTTTGTGTTGTACCTTTCTGGCACGAATCGCAAATTTCTCCTTCGATTGTCTATAACTTTTGCTAGGTTGCACAATAACCCACCCACATACACACACTCGAGACAACAGTTTTGTTTGTAATTTAGGAGGGGAAATATGTCATATAGTACTTTTTTTGCTGGAAATTTGTTTATTATTTTATCTGGAATTCCTTTCTGGAAATTTGAGAAAAGTGGTAGGTGTATTCCAGATTCAGGATCAAACAAAAGACCACTCTTGTATATTGTTTTATAGCAATGCATTGAAGTTGGAAAAAACCCTTCCTCCAATAAGGAGAACAAGGAGCTTCGTCTTATTGCACAACAGTTCTTATTTCTACACTTAACAATTTGTAAAAAATATTGAGATTCTCTTCATGGTTCAGTTTCCATTCCTTATCTTTTATGACGTTTTCATCTTTGTGGTTGTCATTCTCAACTGCAACATTCTCATCCCAGATTTGACATCTTCAATATCTTTATCATCTTTATCGTTGTCCAATTTAGGTCCAACAAATTCTACAATCGTTGGGTGGGAGTCAATCACAGTATTGGATCACACTTCAGCAAGAGTCATTTCTGCTATTTCAAAGTTTGTGAACTCTAAAGTTGTATCGATCGTTTTATACCTTGAGAATCCAAGTAGCATCCAAAATATTCATGTGGCAGAACAATCCCGCCAAATCATGAGAAAGAGGAGCCATTCGTTTTTATATGCGATTGAAGGCTGAATCTCCCTAGTGCATTCCTAAAACAAAGCATCATAATTGTAAAACGGAAAAAAGCTAATCATATTGTCTAATTTATACATTGTATAAGACGTACAATTAATACAAAAATCTAACGAACATTCACTTAGTCGATTAGTGAAACATACAAACAAATTAAACGCCTATACAATTATACAAAAATCTAACGAAAATGTGACGTACACATTTTCATCGACCCATCCCGGCCTCCCTGATCCCTCGTCACAAAAGTCACATTTTAAGAAACCCTCCCTTACTCCCCTTAGCGTGACGTAATTTTAGGACAGCCACTAAATAAGTGCGAATTGTAATTAATATGTTAAGTGAAGTTATAGAATATAAATTTGATTATAATTAAAATGTTTACAAATGTTGAAAGTGTCGTTGTTATTTATCGAGAATCTCGTTAAATATTTGATTGATAATTATTAAACGCTTTTTATCAAGAATCATGATATTCTATCATCTGACAACACACAAATTTAAGCATTTGAACACTTATAATATGTTATGTTTAAGATTAACTTTTATTTGGAGAAATAATTGTATATATTATCAAAATTATAAATTTAAAAAGTCATAAAGAATATAATAAATAGAATAATAGAACCTTATTTTCATTTTGAAAATATAATATTTATAAAAAAATATTTTTAATAAAAATGAATGAATGATTTTCAATGATTAAATATTTTTTATTTATCGAGATTCTCGATGAATAAAAATTCCGATTATTTATTTATTATTTATTAGGGGTAAAAGTTTTAGTATGTAGTAAATATTAAAATTATTACTTTTGAATGTTGTTTTCATGCTGACGAAACTGTGTTGAAATAAACGTAAAATATTTTATAAATGGTATAGTTTAGTATTAAAGTAAAGTAATTTTAATTAAAATGCATCGGAATACCGAAACAACACCAAATTTGGCCTTTTATGATTTCTATATCATATATTATGGTGTTTTCATTTAAAACATATATTATTAAATGTATCCTTTCATGTATATTACATGTAACCTTAAACTGATAAACTGCTCCAATATAAAGTGAATTACTTTAATGTTTCTATGAATCAGGCTCCACAGAGCATTGCAAATAGTGAGGAGGCCAATATCTATAGAAGGTGTAAATTAAGGAAAATATAAATTCCAAGAATCTTTGAAAAGCATGCATTTGAAAAAGTGTATGTGCAAATATTTAATGGGCATACATTGAGATAAGCAAATCTTTTCTCCTTAAAAGTAGTGTGAATGTCACATCAGTAGCTCCTATGGCTTGTTCATTGCAGTACCTTTAATCCTGGATCATCAATTTTCTTCCCAGTTCCCAGTATAACTATGGGTATAAGGATATACCTATATGGCACATATTATACACCCAAACCTATCTATCAATTGTAAATGGGAGTAATATTGATAAATATCTGGAGTATAATTGTCATGGAATGCAGACAAAATTGTCAGCATTCCATGTTTTAGTTTGTCAAAATTGCAGAACATTGAGATAAAAACTTAATAATTTTATTCATTATTGTAGCATTTAAAAATTTTGAGCCTTTTGTGGCATCATGAGTGGTTGCTGTACAACCGAATCATAACAGAATGCCTATTGCATAACAGAATTATTAGTTTTTCTATTTTTATATGAATGGCTACTCCATTTCTTGATCCAGCCATTAGGCCTCCTACATTAAAATGTTAGGTTCATTTTACCAATCTGCACCTATTACTAATATGCCCTGCTCAAATTACCAATTTATTAAAAAAAATATATAAATTATTTTTATAAAAATTTAAATAAAAACTAAATTATATACAAATAATTTAATATAATAAAATATTTAATACAAAACAAAAACATTTTTTATTTATTATTTTTTAATTAAACATAAAGCAGTCAAATTCATTTTTGAAATCAATTAGTAATTTGTGCAGCACATATTAGTAAAATAGGCCAAATAGTAATTCTGAATTGATATATTTATTATGTAATAGAGAACAGACAATCTTTCTTTTACCCTTTCCATTTTTAGTTTTTTTAATAATATTTTACCAATGCTCCCACTCAAAATTTGATATTCCACTGCCAAAAAAAGATACTTAATTT
The DNA here is from genome assembly GCA_034780395.1 of Vannuccia rotundouncinata. Taxonomy (NCBI): domain Eukaryota; kingdom Metazoa; phylum Platyhelminthes; order Proseriata; family Coelogynoporidae; genus Vannuccia; species Vannuccia rotundouncinata. The sequence goes on along the minus strand of JAUZNC010029337.1, from coordinate 13,599 downwards.
TTTGTTTTCTTGAAATCTCTGCAGATCCTTTCATGGTTCATATTAATCCAGGGAAAAAGAAAGTGATCAGGGAAATCAGGAACAAAAATTTGTCAGAGAATATTTAAAATATCTTCAAATGTTTTCTATATGCAATTTCTAAGTTGCTGACTAACACTTGCAACCAAATTTAGTCATAGAAATGTCAAGAAAAAAAATTTCACAAACTTTTTTCACAGACTATGAACCATGCCCTTTTTCCAATTATTATTAATGAACTCGTTATATAAAAACACCTCCTCTGAAGTTAATGAAGTAAACTGTTTTTTGTGTATTAGTTTTCATACAAACATGACATAAATCCCCACTTACACAGGCATCCTGAGCATTCCCATTTGAGATCAGATGCCCATCCAGGATGCTAGGGGCTCTTACATGGGCATCTCAGATTTCTGGGGCCCAAGAAGTTTTAACAAAAACTTGTAATTATTTTTACTCTGCAAGTTTGTGCAGAAGGAGGGGCGGTCCAAAAAACCCCAAAAAAGTGTGTGCACACTATATGAATGCCCCCTAATCAGAACACAAATCAAATCCCCATTTTTTGTCTATTGCTACAATATTAGAAAAAATACCTAATATGAATTGTGAACAGAATTTGTAGAATGGTCCCTATACATTTTACATTTACTAATTGGAACAGCTCATCTATATATATATATATATATTCCTACTTTCATTTGGGGATTATAAATAAAGTTGGGGACATTTTCTGTAATCTAAACCAACCTAAACCATAACATGAATAAAATAAGAGTATAAAGCAGGATAGTAAATTGCATCACAGTGTTTGCATCATCTATTCAAATAACTATTTACTCTGATGACATTGTGTGTACCACTATTCAATTCATGGTCCACATTTTATATTGTATGTTTGAGATTGACACCATCAATGAGACCACCAAAACCTTGCTTCATAATTTATTACGTTTTATTTCAAATGCTTAGAGTAAAATATGTCTAACCTATTTACATTATAAGAAATAAGGAAATATTTAAATCTTATGTTAATCCTGTCCATGCATCATATTTAAATATAAACAAACATTTAGTCCATTTTAACTTTGCAGTATCAAGTTATCTATTATACTGAATCTGAGTTATATAAGGCAACTATATTGTATTGTTTTCATGATGTAACATACATAATCTTACAACTTATAGGAACCATTATAAATTGATTTTTGTCTAATCAGAACCCCAGCTAATTGGAACAAAAATGTTGACATTTTACCTGTTTGAGTTAGCCAGAGTAGACTGTATATGTAATACACACACATACTTATTTGTCAATCTTTACAAAAACAAAAGAATTATTAATTCAACAGTTAATTAGTTAATTTTCTTTATTTCTTATACTGAAAATAAGTTCGACATATTTAACTCTAAACATTTGTAATTCAATTTAATACATAACTTATGAGGGAAGGCTTTAATGACCTCATTTATTATGAAATGACTCTAAACAATAGTGTACACACAATCTCAAATATACAATATAACATGTTGACCATGAATTGAATAATGGTACACATAATGATCAACTCCCACAATGGCATCAGTCCCCATTATACATACAATATAAATGGAACTGTTATTTGAATAGGTGATGCAAACCCTATAACACAATTTTCTATCCTGCTTAATATTCTCACCATATGTCAATTTAAAGTACAGAAAATGTCCTCAACTTTATTTATAATCCCCAAAGAAATATATTTATTTTTAGATGAGCTGTTCCAATTAGCAAATGTAAAATACATCATAGGTATAGGGACCATTCTACAAATCAGTTCACAATTCACTTTAGCCAGTGTTCCAATTAGGATTTTTTTCTAATATTGTAGCAATAGGCAAAAAATTGGGATTTGATTTGTGTTCTGATTAGCCAGTAATTCCAATTGGCTGGATTTTCTGATTTACCAGAGGTGACTGTATATATACGAAAAATAATTATACACAATATTGGCGGTAAGAATATATTAGATTTACAAATATTACTTTAAGAATTAATTCCTTTATGAAAATTAAATTAAGGATTCATATTTTTGAGTTTTTTATATTAATACAAAAGTTCACCATAAGTAAGCAATTTATATCTTGATTATATATTAAATGCTCATATTATCAATATTATTTATTTCTTTTAACATATTATTTATATTATAATAAAAAAGTGATAGCCAATCAAATTGTAAAAATGCTGAAAAAAGTAGAGATTGGCTCTACTTGCAGCCAGCATCCCACATCCAAAAATAAAAAAATTGACTTACATGGGCACCTAGGATGATGGGCATCTGGGAAGCCTCTGTAAGAGTCCCTGGCATCCAGGATGCTTGTGTAAATAGAGTTTCAGATGCTGTCATTAAGTTCTTTGTAATGATGCCAAGGATACATACAAAAATTTTTTGAATGATTAGTTCTTGTTTTAATTATTTATTTATTCAGGAAATTAAAGTTATTCTAACATATGGATGTAGATAATGTGAGAGAAGTTTTATGGTACTATTAAATGGGTCTAGTAGTCATTCTATAAATGGAATTAGGGGCATCACTGGGTCATTGAAAATATAGGTTATTGCAGTTAATGAGAGTATTTACACCTTGTTTAGTTGGGAGTTGCAGTGGATGATGGGGTACATATTGAGAGTTCCTACTGGATGTGTAGTTGGGTGTTGCAGTTTATGATGGGGCATTTATATAGTTTTACTATTATAACTTTTCACAAATGGAGGAGTTAGGGTAGTGCTAAGATCTTGAATAATATGAAAGATTTTATTAGATTTGTCAAATGTTCATGGTTGCCACCGGTCCTTTAATGTCCTTTATTTGACTTGGTCCTCAAAAAGATGAAATTTGTTACTCAGAAGTCTTTTATTGTATAGAGATAGTCCCTAAAGTAATATTATGCTATATTATTTTTTATGTAATTTTTTACAAAAATGTGTGCTTCTGCAGGTATGGAGGTATTTACAAAGTATAAATTACTCCACTGATGCTTCTAATGTTTTACAGTGTTTAGCTTCATCTACCAGAAGCCAGTCTGCATTCCATGTGGCCCTAGGAGGATTTATTCAGAATACAATCAGGAATTCTATATTTACAGGAATAGGAAAAAGCTAAAATATCTGGCATATAAATACATGGAATGCTGGCTGGGCAAGTTTTGGAATTGCAAATGGAAATGTCCGGGCATTTAATTTTTTTTTGTAAAATGTCTTTGAAAAGTCTTGGAATTTATAATGTCCATGTATCTTCAATTTTGGTTTGTGTTTGGTTTAAATAAGATAATCAATTTTAGGGTCCAGAACTATATTGAACACTATTTTTGTTGATGTTTAACATTCGTTTTTAATATATTTTGGATTCCATATTTTAGTAATTTAACTATTCATATATTATAATTCCCTAATTAGCATAGTTAGCCAAGAGTACACAAAGATGAGTCGAAAGGGAACCGCAAAATTGCATGAACTTCAAAGAATTGAGAAGAAACAGCAACTACTCTGGGAACATGAGTCACTATTTGAAAGTAATGCTTCAGATCTACAGAACAGTTCATCGAACAAAGGAAGGTGATTAACTCAAAGAATTTATACAAAAAAGCTACTTTACTTGTTATTCTAAAACATTTTGTGTCAACATTGTTTCAGTGAGGAAACAGACAAGTTTTTTGTTACGTTTCCTTACCCGTACATGAATGGAAGAATGCATCTTGGTCATAGTTTCTCCCTTTCAAAATGTGAAGTAAGTTTGTTCTATGAACATTCTCATATAACACACCTTAAAAATACCTATTTTAAATTGATTTAGTTTGCAATGGGATATGAACGTTTAAAAGGGAAGAAGACCCTTTGGCCATTCGGGTTTCACTGCACTGGAATGCCAATCAAAGCCAGCTGCGACAAACTCGCATATGAAATCAAAACCTTTGGTGATCCACCACAATTTCCAGAACCTGATTCTTCCGCAGTTGTCGAAAAGAAAGAACCGGTGGAGCTAAAGGTGAGAAAGTGCAGTCGTATTGGACAGCACAGCGTAACCTATAGTTCTATTAACGAGTACTCCAGTGTGCCTTGTTTCATTTACTTTATTTTTTCAGCTAGGATCAGACAAGGCGAAGGGGAAGAAAAGTAAGGCTAAAGCAAAAACCGGGGATTACGTGTATCAATGGCAGATCATGCAAAGCTTGGGTATGTCTGATGACGAGATCAGAAAGTTTGTGAATCCTAACTACTGGCTGGAGTACTTCCCTCCGTGCACCATGGCTGATCTCAAGAGAATGGGAGTTAAGGTACGATTAATCGGTTATTGATTTCACTCAAAATAAAGTGTCTAATCATAAATAAATCGTAAGATATACTGTCAACAATTGAACTAGAATGAGAACCGGCTAACTCACTTTTTGGTGAATTTGAGTTGTATGCATTTTCTCAGCTTATTTTTTGTAGTAATTATTTTGGTGTATTAAAAGCGGCTCAGTAGCTTTCTATTTAAGAATTATTTTGCATGATAACCGGATAACACACTTATTTGAGTGAAAACCGGCTTCCTTTATTGGGAATTTATGCTCAGAATTTACACAAATGATTTCACGAGGTAAGCTCTGTTATCCGAAAGAAGATTTGTTTTAGTTTTCAAGATTGTGTCATTGCATTTTTGGAATTTTGACGTCCAACGTTGAACGATTTATTTGTCGTTCATATATTGGTAAATTGTTCCATTTTATGTATTTATCTTTACCTATTGAAATGAAAGACGATGTTCACATGCCAGTAATTCTAAAAACCATACTCAACTGTTTTTTTAAGGAATTTCGAAGATCGAGACATTAAATGAACCTCCGTAGTTGGCTCTTAAATTAAAAAGCGTAAATTGAGAAAACTACAATCGTTATAATTTATTTACATTTTTTGAATACATTAGTTTGTTTTTCAGTGTACATAATATACATTTTAGAAAACTTAATAGTATTTGTCAAATCACATTCATTCGAATTTGTATTATTCACATTTATTTTACTTATTGTATCAACACACAACTTTTTGTATATTATGTAATTACAATTATTAACTGTTACTGATTATTTGTATTATAATATGCAGCATTGTATATAGAGGATCAATATTATATAATGTATTTTAATTGACATGCATTAGTTTATCTTATGTAACATAGAATGCATTTTCATTATATTTTTTTATCCCAAACATATATTTCTACATAATATGTATAGTGCAATGAACAAAATATTAATATAAGGAGAATTTTCAAATATCCTGCGAAATTTCGTAATTTACTTCATATTACAATATATAAGGTCTGTATATTCATGACTTACTCGTATTTTTACTACCTAGCAAAGTGCTACTGGCATTTCTCATTGAGTCTTAGAAAAGTCTTTTAGAAATTACGTACCAACTGTGTAGTTAAGATAAAAACATGAATTTTATTATAACCTGCCCGGTGGTCAAAACTCTACTTTGTAGTATTTATTAATTTCAGGTGGACTGGCGTCGCAGCTTTATCACGACTGATGTCAACCCTTACTATGATTCTTTTATTCGATGGCAGTTCGAAATCCTGAAAAAATGTGAAAAAATAGCCTTTGGTAAACGTTACACAATCTACTCACCGAAGGACCTTCAGCCATGCATGGATCATGACAGAAGTGCTGGAGAAGTAAGTCTTATCTTGTTATTTTAAAGTTTTTATATTTATAGCGTTTTACTACTTGTGTATTTTAAGTAATATAACTATCTATTTTCAATTTTTCTATGTAAATTAATATATAATCATAAATATTTTAAGGGTGTAGGAACTCAAGAGTACAACCTTGTGAAGATTAGAGTATTAAAACCATACCCTGAGAAGTTGAAGTAAGTGAACATTAATTATCTTTAACTTAAGCAACATTATTTTTTACAATTCATAAGGATTAATAATCAATAAGACATTAACTCCCGGAAAATTGTGTATATATTGAACATAACATACATTCAAATCTCCGGGAAATTAATGAACATTAACTACCGGAGATTTAATACAGTTGTTTTGTTATGGATAATAATACATCATTGCTACATTTAGTATTATTTAAATCTAATTTTATTCGAATAATCTAAATAATAATTGTAATATGCTCTATATCTACCCAAAAGCATAACAAATTAGTTTACACAAAGTATTAATAATAATACATTTCACTAAATTCACAAACGATTTCAAATCAGCGTTCTAGTGACTTGTTTTTAAGCTGAGTGAAGTGATCTTTTTGGTTGTCTTGTGAACAAGTTACTTCACTCCTTCTATCCGCCTTTCCCAAAGGAAACTATCCGGCGAAGATTTGTTCCTGGTGGCGGGAACACTTCGCCCAGAGACAATGTACGGTCAGACTAACTGCTGGCTTCATCCAACCATTGAGTACGTTTGCGTGAGGACAGCTAAACACGGAATCTTTATCTGCACAAGAAGGGCCGCTCGCAACATGGCCTATCAAGTAAGTCCTCAAATAGGAACCTCTTCTCGTTGATGGTTCTTGTTTCACGTTGATGTTCCTCCCTCCAGGAACTCCTGTGTCAGAGCAAGCTAGGTGAGATAGAGGTGGTTGCCACCGTGGTTGGTGCCGACCTCATGGGCGCCAGTCTGTCTGCCCCCCGCTCCCCTTACAAGGTGGTCTACGCCCTACCCATGCTCACCGTCAAGGAGAACAAGGGCACTGGAGTGGTGACCAGTGTTCCCAGTGATTCCCCCGATGATTATGTGGCTCTTTGCGACCTTAAGAAAAAGCAGGTAGGACCTCACCAAAAGAGGGATAAATAAATGAATTTGATGAACAATATTTTGCGTGCAGAGGGGAACTTTTCTGAGACTTAACATGACTCGGTAATAGGCTTGATTGTCTTCTGTCTAAGCTTACATTGTCTTGGGTAGACAATAATACGTAATTTAGAATGTGTTTCTTATCATGACAGCGCCTTATACTTAATTTAATTTGTATAACATATTGTCTTCTGAACGTTTTTTGATACTGGAATTTTTTTTGTTGGCATGTACACAAGGAATTATCTGCAGATTTTCGATTGCTGCACTCTTTAACCGCTTTGTTATGACATCATAAACTAAATTGTCATACCAATTGTTTAAAAAGAAATAATTATATTTCAGAGATGCTATATTAAGCTCTAGTAATAATTATTTGTATTATATTCAGTGTATAATTAGAATGTTTATCTGGTTTTGTTTAACATGACGATCGAAATGTTTTGTTTCGTTTTTTAAAATGAAATGCGAGAAGAGAGGTTTGAAAAAGGAAAGTTAATAATTTTAGTTTTTTTATTATTTTGAACTGCAGACTGGTTATTTACGGTTAACAATTCCGAACCTGATTTCCTATATGATTAAAACTAACCACAACTGAACTGATTTCCTAACAATTTAGATTAATTGCCAACTCTAAAATGCAATAGTATAACGAAGAGAAAAAGGCGTACAAACAGCCTATTTTAAAGTGCGTTTTATTATTAAATGCATTGTGTGTATGTTGGACATTTAACTGCAATCATAGTGCGTCAGTCACTCTATGAATAGAGAACCATTATTGTGTCTCTAGGGCAAAGGGAAGACTTAATTATATATTGATCTTGTTCACAGTTAAGTGTGACAATCAGGGAGAAAGTATTTCAGCATCTATAAAGCTTGTATTACTCAATAATTAAAAATATAGCAATCATAGTTTCGGGTAGGTCTATAATTTAATGGTTAGGTGTACCGCTAGTGTTGTGCTAACAGTTATTGAACAGTAACCTTTTGGCATACTTGAGGTTTCTGTGAGTTGTAAGTACGTTATTAATGATAAATGTATTACATAAAATAGGAAGAAACAAAAAGCCTGTGTTGCAGTAAAACTATAATTTATTTTACAAATTTTCGGAGATCCACTCCATAGACGTCTAATTCAATGAATAAAACATTACGAGATAGGTTTTATACATAGCCATAGGGTAATTACAAAGATATAAAAGGTTACTTAACTATTTACATAATTGTTATGAGATTAAAAGGAATCAATAGAGAATAAGGAAAGAGGGGGTTATAATCGAGTGTGGCTAAAATGTAATAATAAGAAATGTTATAATATATAAGATGAATGTTAAAAGTGCAGTAAAAGTCATGTAGAAATGTTTAAAATTAAAATATGAAGGTTAAAAGTTTGTTGCACTCAGTTTGTGGTTTTCTCCCTTGTATGTAGATGGCTTCTTTTAAGTGCAAATTGAGTGGGTTGTTGTCTTTGGCCAAAATGGAGACGTTGAAATTGGATTTACAGATTTGTCTGTGTTTGTAGATAGAGTTCGAGTTGTTTTTGAGGGTTTCTTGAGGAGTTCTCTGATGCAGCTGCCGATATAGGTGTTGTCGCATTTGGCGCAAGTTATTTCATATACACAGCCTTTTGAGGGACATAATTTCGATTTGATTTGGCAATCTGCCATGTTGCATATGGGTTGAGACTTCGTGTTTTTTGATAGAGAATTCGTAGTGTTGTGGATTTACGGTAGATACGGACTGGGAGGTGTAGGGAGTTAAATATGTGGCGAACTTTCCGGTCGATGGAGTCATTAATTTACTGGAATTCGAAGTATGTAGCAGGTTGTTCGAGGTGTGCTCTTCTTTTCTTCGGTGTTTTCGGTTATTGTTGAGGCTTATTTGCTGGATGTGCTGAAGTGGGTATCCGTTTAATTGAAGTGTGTTTTTGGAATTGTTCAAGTGAGTGACTTTTTCAGAGTCATTGTAGCAACGTTCGACAGTTCTTTTCAATTCGTTGTTAAATATGTTCATTTTGTGGATGATGGTAATGCGGATTTGTTGTGAAGGGAGAATACCTTTCTTTGCGCCTTTCTTGTAGAATTAGAAGACGACCTGTCCGTTGAGAAGGATTTGAAGTGGATAGTAAAGTAAGCTGATGGAGTTGTTGATTTGAGGATGTTCAATTTCAAATTTGATGTTGGAGATTGAGGTGTTGTAGGATATTCTTGGCTTCTTCTCTTAATGTTGTTAGGATACATGTGTCATCTACGTAGCGTTTGTATAGTCCAATGTTTGGCTTGGAGAGGGTCATCTTTTCTAGCGTGTCCATAAAAGTTATGGCAAGTAAACTTAGGATACTGTTTCCCATTGGAAGGCCTGCAATTTGATTGTAGATCGAGTTTTCGAATTGAAAAAAAGTGTTGGAAAGAATGACTGTTAGTAAGCTAGTGATGTGCTCTGGATTCAAGGGAAGGCCTGGTTGACGAGTTTGTCTTGGATGTTGCTGACAGCTTCTGTCGGCAGAGCTGCGTCTAGGCTGAACGGGTAGTTATATTTTTTTCTTTGTTCATTGTTACGGCTTTTCACGTTAGTTATGAGTTGGAAAGATGAGCTGGACATTCATTGAAGATTGATTTGAGGAAGATTGTGTTGGAGAGGCAGTTTGTGTTGGATACGATTGGGAGATTTTCTAGGTCCGTCTTTAGGGATTTTTATCAAGGGATAGCATCTGGGTAGGTTCCAGTTATTTGTTATGTAGTTTTGAGTTTCCGCATTAGTAGGGAGTTAGTTCTTTGCATGTTGAGTTTATTTTCGATTCCATGGATTTGTCATCGAGGTGATTGTATGCTGCTTCGTTGTATTGTGAAGTATTGATGACACAAAATTCGGCTCCCTTATCACTAGGGATGGTTTTGAGTGTGCTCAGTTCATTGTTGTTAAGTTTGTTCTTCTTGGCCGTTGTCGAGAGTGAGTTGATGATTCTCTGGATTTTGGTGTAAGCGGTTGTTAACTTGTTTTCTATATTAATGTCGTCGATGTTTGGTTTGTTAAAAATGCAATGTTTAAATACTATGGGAGCACAAAAGATCATTAATAAAATACATATTTTATAAATAATGTTTTTTTCTTCAAATTTTGATATTTCAACAATTTATTCATGTTTGAGGTAGTATCACAATAAGTCCACTGAAATTAACACGCGCTATGAATTATTATTTTTGGTCTTAGATATGTGTCTCATGTGTGTTTATTTGATTTGACTGATATTCTGTTGAATCGTGAAGATATCTCCAAAGCATTGGAGGCGGTTGCTGAATACACTCTTAAGACAGCATTTTAGAAGTAATGGGATTTTTCCTGATTATTTAAATACCACAGGTCATCGTTTTGAAATCATTTAAATAATGTATTGGCGCCTTCTGTTTCTGTTCTCTTTTTTATTGTTGCTATCAATTCAATTTTATTATTTTACAAACCGAACGATAGCTTTTATAAATCAGTTAAAATCTTTGATTGTTTTTCCGGCTATTTTGGAAATCGACCTACCAGCTCTCTAGGCAATACTATCCAATATGAGCTGACGGTCCCATAGAAAGAGAATGTGTTACACCCACAGTTTAACCCAACAACAAGATCTAAAACTAATTTTCTTTGAATTTTAGCATTCATAAAGGGAATATTATTTTTGTAATTATGCCTTTAATTAAGTTTTAAAGTTAAATTATTTATTATAGTACAATAAATGCTATTATTCTCCTAATTTGAATTCTCTTCTCTGAATTTTAACATACCTTCGGTAAAAGGTTAGGGTTTTAACTTATTGAATTCACCCGCGCACTCTTTGTTTTGTTAGACGCTAATAGTCTGGTTTAATATTCGAATTAATATTAATATGTCAAAATTGAAACTTTACCTTGTGTAACGTTATATTTGACTAATTAATCCATTACTTTTAGGCTCTCCGAGAAAAATACAACATAAAGGATGAAATGGTTCTCCCCTTTGTACCGGTAAGTCACCTTTTCTGCCTACACATATTTGAAGAAGACAATCCGATTATATCTAGTAAAAATCCTAAAATAACTTGTCTCTCTATATATAAATAATTTCAATAAATAGGTCTACTTATTTGTTTTATTTAAATATTCAGTATTAATATATTTGAAAAATCATTCAAAATATTATGTTTTTTTCATTATTTACATTATTAATATTTAAATCGATCCAATAAAAAAATATTAAACTAGATTTCTCTTATCTAATTTAATGTACAATATCTATGATATACATAGCGTATATTTTAAATAAAAATATATTTAAATTATTTGATTTGTAATTGTTCATGAGGAATAATAATTATTATAACTAGAATTCTATGATAAATATATCACTCCTTAATTGATTACACCTTTTGTTATGTAGGTTCCCGTGATGGACATCCCCAATATTGGAAATCTGGCAGCTGTAGTTGTTTCGGATGAAATGAAAATTCAGAGTCAGAATGACCTCGAAAAATTAACTCAAGCGAAAGAAAAAGTGTACAAGCTGGGCTTCTATGAAGGGGTGCGTTTATCCTTTTGTTAGGGTATTTTGTAAATTGGCAAATTGATAAGTTGAATTTTATAAATTTTTTAAAACAAGACATCTCAATTTTTCATTTTTATAAAACGGTTTATGAACTATTGAAGAAATTATATTATTAAACTTTAAATATTAACGAAAAATTAATCCAGTTTTTATTATTTAGTTTTCGTGCTTATCTCGAATATTTGTACATAATTGATTTATTATTTTCTCTGTTCTTTTCAAGAAACTATCGATCCGATAATGGTTTACATAACCTGAATTATTAAATGTAATTATCCGTCGCTAAACTGTAACGTATCATAATAATTGACAAAAGCGATGTTTAATCAAGATTATTCAACGTCATCTTATATTCTTTAGATTGGAAAACTATATTTTCTTCTATATTTAATTATTGTGTCAATATTTAGACATGTTTTACCCACCGCCCCCTCATACTCCCTCTTATATGTCCAACAAGTTTACAAGAATTTCTAATTTGTGAAAGAGTTCCACTGATAATGTTCGTATTTGTCCAGCTACCTACCTGTACATAATTAAATAAATGTGATCAAAATATTGAACACATTGTCGTATATTATTTATAATTAGTTAATATTATTATCTACTTGATTTGTGTTTAATAGTGTATTTAGCAATGAAACAATTTTGATAACATTTTCCCCGCAGACGATGGCTGTTGGTAATTACAAAGGTCAGAAGGTTCAGGACGTCAAAAAATTGATTCAAGCGGACATGATAAAGGAGGTTGGTCCACGATTGTATCATTTAAGTAGTATAAATTAAAAGTACTTACAGTTAAGATAGTTGCAACTTTACAATCATGTTTAGAAAAAAAGGTTTGATTAAAAAAATTGAAAAGCATCTACGACACGATTATACTAAACAATTTTATTGAATATAATTTAAATTAGCAACTTTTTCAGTTTTGTCATGTTTATTAATAAATATAATATGCCATAGATAACGACTCTTATTTCTTTTTTGTAATGGAACTTCTTTATTGATCTTAAATTATAATTCTGGGCTTATTTTAAATCGGAGATAAGTGGACTTATTCAAATAATTTAATCAATTTATAATACTTATAATTATTGAAAGGTGACATTAATGAAACTAACCTTTACATATTTTTTGTTTGATAAATAAATATTCTATCGATGAAAATGTTTTAAACATTTCTTGTTGATTTTCCTACACTTACAAGTTTCTTTGCAAGTCTTGTTAAGTTTTAGGTGAATACAATTGCTTCATCAGTAGTTGATTCTCACTCTCTTTGTAGGGTGAAGTGGTGACCTACCAGGAACCAGAACTGGAAGTTATCTCACGCAGTGGAGACGTCTGTGTTGTGGCTTTGGTGGATCAATGGTACCTGGATTATGGTGAGGAGAGTTGGAAGAAGCAAGCTAAGAAGGCCCTGCACAACATGAACACTTATGGCGAGGAGGTAGTTATTAAAATATCTATTTATTGTGTTTGAGGTATTTAAATTGCATAAATATATTTTGGAACATACTTGCTATCGCCTACAATTTAGAATTATGTTTTATAATAATTGGCTGTGGTTGAAATACAACCTACAATTCCACCCACACAAGTCTATTTTAAATATTAATTTTTTTTGATATTTCTAATGGAAGTTATTTATTTTTGTCAACATAGTTTGTCTCTCAGTGTATTGTTTTGACTCAGCTAATGATTATGTACTCTGGACTTTGCCTAATCGAAAGAATAATACTGCAATTTTCCCATAATTCTTTCTATTATGGTTGATAATCTGAGCTTATTGGAGTCTTTGTGAACAAGAATAGTAACAGAGGGGGCTTATCACATAATAAGACTAATTAATCAGAAAGATGATTTTTACTTTTGAATTATTGCTTATGCTGTTATGATGTATAATGATTATTCGGTTAATACGCATTTATAATTAAGAATTAAAATATATAAATATGGGCTGTACATATTAATATACGCAGGCCTCCTACTCAACCTAAAAAACCTTAAAAACCTAAATTTACACGAATTTGGCAAAAAACCTTAAAAAACCAAATTTCACATAACAAAACATAAAAAACCTAAAAAAAGTGTTTTAATACAAGCAAAATTTTATTTTATCTAAAACAAATGTATTTTTTTCATTTATGTACTCGATAATAAATGGTCAGA
>JAUZNC010029326.1:0-21287 GCA_034780395.1 Vannuccia rotundouncinata | reverse complement strand
TACTTACAAATTTCTTGGCAATTTTGGCACACAGCCAATTAATAAGGGACTGTCCAGGGCTGATTCACTGTTGGTGTGCCCAGCGGTGACACCCGTCACAATCTACGCAATCGTCAATAAATCAGTCAGTATTCTGCAGATGAGGATCGTCTTTCTCGAAACATAACATACAGACTGAAATAGGATATTAAAAATGTCTTTAATTCTAGTACTGCTTCAGCAATCAACATTTTTACAACTTTTCAAAAATTTTGTTTTCAGTAATCGTCAGAACAAATAATATGGACACAATACCTATTTAATTATAAAATTTCATTTTAAATTATAATTATTTTACTATATTATTTTAATAAAAGTTAATTTTATAACAAGACAGTAAAGGTATTTAGACAAACAATACGGAAATATATTCTAAATATATTGTGAAATATTGAAAATACAATAAAATGCCATTTCATTAAATTATCTATTTTACCAGCTAGTTTTCCTCGTCACTGTAGGCGATTGAGGTGGATCAGAGACGGATGATCGATTTGTACACTCTAAAAAAGAAGTATACCGTAATAATAATTGACATAAGACACATCATTGGGATCTCATAATTTTTTCAATCGAATTACTTAAATTATTGTTATTAATTGTAATAATAAAGTACGGCATGTTGCAGCATTTCATTTGACATTGCTCTACTCATAATTGCGCGGCGAGCGTAGTCATGAAGATGCCAATTATCTCTCAATTGACGTATTAAAGTTATATCTGAAGTTAAATATGAAAGAAAGAAATTGGTACAATTTACATAAATAGTATATGTTGTTTAAATATTGGCTTTTCAACCTTTCAGTTTTGTTTCGTAAAAATACTTTTTAAAATATTTCTTAAAAAATTAACGCAAAAAATAACATGCCTACTTTAATTACCGCACGTAAGTATTTTATAAATTGAACATTTGTTATTATTATATTAAAGAATTAAAAACGAATTGTTGAAACTGGTTTACTATGCATTTTATAATTTATTTTAATCAATTTTGAAAAGTATTTTGCGTCTCTCACATGTACAATTGATCTATAAACAATAATAACAAACAAAGTAAACAAACAAAAGCAATAACTTGAAACTATTATTAATGTAATTAAACATAGTGTGAGCCTCTGTGTATCTGTTAACATAATAACAATAAATAAATTAGTTTAATTGAAAAATATTGCAATGATCTTTATATATGTAGTAATATATTTATAAACATTTATTATTCATATACTTGGTAAACTTACCACTGCTGAACAAAGTTGTAAAGTTCGCCCAAATAAAACCGGACTTTCTGCATCTGTAAATAAGCCATCAGTTGCTACATAGAGGGAAACTGGGGAAGCAGTCAATTTCGCATTTGTCCACCGTAATCTCTGTCCAGAGACACCCAATCTCCCGCGCCAAAAAACGAATAATAACTTCTAGTTCTTGCGTCCATTAGTTCCTGAATCCATTGTGGGTGCCACCGTTATCAGTCGCGTCAAATCGTAAGTGATTTCGGACTGACAATTGTTACATGTCAATAATTCAGTCATTGGAGAGGCGGTTGCTCAGTTGAGAGATAGCAGAGCTATCTGTGAGACAAAATCTTGAGGGTCTTGGTATTGCTCAAACTGCCAATTAAGAGCTTCACAGGTTTGTCTTTGAAATATATAATTAACAATTGAAGAGTAAACGTAAAATAAAATAATTCACATTTCAATAATCTGTTTAGTTCAAAGAATATAGAGCTCTATATTGTTTGACTTTGGTATAGTTTTATATTTTTATAATGATTAATCATTATACACATTTGAATGTCAATTCCGCTTAACTCGTGTGAAATTTTGTATACTATGTATCCATCCAGTAGATACATATTGTACGGCTACTATGGTACCGCCCTGCAGGTAGTCATACTTACCTTTTTTTATCTAAACATTTACACTCTTATTATATTTCATTTTGATATAGAGACTATATAGATGGATCCTCATATTGGACTATAGTTATTTATCTATCTAAAAAATAAGTAAAATATAATTTGTAAATAACATAGTAAATCCAAATCTATAGGTACAATATATTATTACATATATATTATTACATAATAATTGTAAATATAATTTTAGATATATAGCCTAACTTTCATTATCAAATTATTTATAATTTATTATTCATAGAGTTTTTGACAATTGAAGCACTACTTCAGATGATACTTATTAAAGTTTCTGTAATTCCATTATTTTTAATAAACAATTGTTTAGTTCCAGATTATAACAAAGTTGAGCATGTTTTCAACTATGATTAGCTATTTAATTACATGTTATAACTAATTTAATAAATAAATTTCTAAATTAATATGTTAATACATTTTTATATAATTCTTTATTTACATTTTATTAGAGCATTACATATCAGTCTTTAAAACAGAGAAATCACTAGTCACTTTGTGACTCGTGAATTCAATTTCAGTCAATTTATGCATCTTAAAAGTGCTTGATTATAGTAAGTTGCTCTTAAAAAAGAATATAATTAAAATATATATTGACGTATGTTTATCGTATGTAACGTGAAAACTTTTATTGAATTAATAAAATTTAAAAAAATCAATTACCAAGAAGTTCACATTACTTTTTGTACAACAATCAAATTTAGTGCATAACGGTAGAAATTTCAATAACTTTGAATACAAAGCAACTCTTGAATAATATAACGTTGATCAATACTTCGCGGCAAACGACAATATCGTTGAGTTAAGTTAGAAAGTATCATATTATATATTATATCTTTTAGAAAGTATCTTCTTATATTATTTATCTAGACCGGCAAACGGACTAATATTCAATAGTAATAAACGTTCGTTGAGGAATATATCTATACCGATAATCAATGCCAAATTGATGGGCGGAAGTTCAACACTAACTCTAAAATTAATGAAATTTATAAATTAATTGATTAATATTGATTAAAACCCTCTTTAAAACGAAACTAATGCCATATATAATTGAAACGCGCTCTGGACGTTTTTTATCAGTTTTCCGGTCTAGATAAATATTATATAAGTCAATGATACTTTCTAACTAAACAAAACTGTATAATTATTTTATAGTTATTGTTAACCAATGACGTAGTTTTTTTTCTTTAATAAAAATAGTGTAAATCCTTAATCAATCGTTTTTATTTACTATTTAACAATCACAAAACTACAAAAATATCGATTATTTAGTATAAACCGCATAGTATAAACAGTCTAGAACTAGTATAACACGCTAGACAATTAACGTGTAAAATTAACGGTACAATTGTGAAAATTGTAAACATTAGATAAACAAGGCTTTTCAATATTAGCAAAAACAGCGTTACTTTCCTAGACACTTAAAAAATCATCGTCAAACTCGCTTATATTCTTGTTCTGGTCATTCCATAAACTTGAACTAGACATAGGTATGTCATTATTTCCAATTCTTGATAATATTCTATTGATAGAGTAACGAATCGAATCTAACGTTTGCTTTTGATATTTGTCACCATTAGGCTTCCTCAATCTGATAAAGGAACCTTTCAAAATTTTATTTAGATCTTGTTTCGACATTTCTTCCAGTTTTTCAGTGTTACCTTTGAACTTGATATAATTTCGAAAACTTTTTCCCTTAACACAGTCGACATTTTGAGTATTTTTACAATATTTATTTAATACATAAACATCAGGACATATTGATTCATCAAAACATCGTTTAGCCATAATGTCTAACGGTGTCAACAGAATTAATTTTAATATATAGTTATTTCATCGATTAACAATATCGTTATAACATAATTAAAATTGTATACTGTTTTTAAAAATTCTCAGAAAAATATGAATACTTCGTCTACGGCTCAGTATCGATTATTTTTCTTCGTAATTATAAAAAACAGTATAAAATTTTAATCATGTTATAACTATATATTATTATATAATTATTATTATAGTTGTGTTTAGTTTATTTAGTTAATTATTAGTTTATTTAGCTAATTTTATGCAAACTTCATAGAAATATAACGATTTTCCATCGAAAAAAAATTAACAATGCAATACATATGAAATCAATAAGAGTTGAAACTCTATGTATAAATAATTACTCTATGTATAAATAATTACTCTATGTATAAATAATTACTCTATGGTAAAATCTATGCTTTTTATAAATTTCCGGGAGTTATTTTAATAACTCCCGGAAAAAAGACAATGGGTTACATGATGTAATCTATGAAATATAGAGAGTTCTACTGTAACGTTTATATACCTACACGTAATACTCATTATAAATAACAAATAAAAGTATATAAAGAAAATGAGAATTTAAAATAATATCACTTTATGAAATTTAACTTTTAAAACCGAACTTTTATGGTTGATACAAAATTTCTTTTATATTTCGCAAACACCTCATATAACGAACGTTGCTATTATAATTTAAAAACCAAAAACTTACTTTTTTTATCTCTTAATTAAACAATTTTCCAAACGATTTGTTAGGAATGGTGAATGTAATAATTAGCAACGGACAACCAAACCACACAAATGTGATCATAAACGCAATGTAAACTAATGGAATCATTTAATTGGTTAATTTATTTCCATAAATATATTAATTTTTATAACATTTAATCGTTTATTCAAATAAATTTAAATTATTTTAATTAATAATATATATTCAATATAATATTTAATTTATTGAAATAAATTCACAAATTATTATTAAGCATAGATAATAGTAAAATAAATAATTGATTATCCAAATTCAAAAGATATTGATCTGATATTATTGGTCGAACTAATATAATAGTACACTGGTAAGATAGACAATTGCACGGTAAATTTTGTTGACACAAACTTGAGACACTACAGACTATAGGAAGTTGCGATCGATACTAGTCAGCTGCGTGTTAAGACTCTATAAACTATGGCGGACGATAGCGTTCAAAACGATATTCACTCTAAAACGAGTGAAATTCACATTTAGTGAATGAAATTCTCTTTAAATGAGTGAATTTCACTCAAATAATAGTGACTTCACTCATTTTAAGTGAATTTCACTCATTCAATGTAAATTTCACTCATGAAAAGTGATTTTCACTCATTTAAAGAGAATTTCATTCACTAAATGTGATTTTCACTCGTTTTAGAGTGAATATCGTTTTGAACCCTATCGTCCGCCATAATAAACACGATGTAATTTTCTCCATATAAAGTTGAGTGAAATTGGACGTGAATTTTTCGAAAAAATATTTTTCATATTAATATTAAATTTTATATAACAAACATACATGTATAGGAGTTATTTCTTTGAGATCAAAATAAAAGTTGCTTAGAACATCGCATTCTACACAGTAAAAAAGACGATTTTAATTTTATTTTTTAAATCTTCGGAAATAATTAGACCGTAACTAAGGGGCTCATTGGTAATATTTTATACTGGGCTGAAATTTAATTTCCTACCAAAACTAATGGCTATAGCTAGGCTCCTGATGACAGCCATGGATGTAAGAGAGGTGATGGTCACGCAGACATTCTATGAGTAACATGGCACAGAAGTTGAGAAACGACTGTCTGTAGGTACATAGACCAGAAATGCTTCTCAAAATATCTGGACAACATCAACCTCTTAATTTGTTTACATAAAAAGACATAATTTACATAAATGTCTTATTGGTTTTAACCTAAGTTACTAAAAGTCTACACATATTGATGTATGTTTTTTTAAATGTAGTTTTATCAATAAAGTTATTGTATTTTTATAGATATAACTGATTTAGTACTTTTCAGGGATTTAGTGGAGTTTAATAGGATATACGCTATTGAAATGTAACCATTCTTTAATTATGCCGAAATAATTATTTAAATCCGCTAAAAAATTGCATAGCTGCAAATTTTGAAATAATAATACCATGTACCTAATTAAAATTACTCTATGTTTAGAATACCTCCCCGAGTACTCATGCAAAAAATCAAAACGATCGGGCACGTACTTTTCTCAAAAACCGAAATTTAAGATTTATCTATATATAAAATGGATATAATATTAATTTATATTCTTTATTTTGCGAATAACCTTTTTATTATAGGTGCAATTTTAATATTCCTTACCATGACGGGTTTTTCTATCCATAAATAAAAAAATATCCGAGATCGGTTGCTTATTGCCAGAAAAAATCCATTTTTAAGTTTTCCCCCATGTAAAGTATACGAAAATGACATAAAATTTTTACATGTTTATTTATTTTAAAATCTTTGATTAAAAGAGATTCAGAGAACGTATCGTCAAACGAAGACTACCCACGCATTCCTCATCTTTAGGGGCATCTTTTTATATCAATATTGTATTGATTCAAATCTTCTGAAGAAATCCATATTTACCTCAGTGGCCGAAAATGGCAGAAAAATGGCTGAAAATCACTAATTTCACTCTGGACGGTACAGGAAGTGTTTTATATTTTTTTTTTAGATTTGTATTTAGAATTTAATTCTACACACCATAGCATTGCTAAATTTTCAATTGGAGCCTTTAAAAATTTCCCGACAGTTTGACCTCAAATATGTCTATGACCTATGATTTTTTTAAATAAAAACTTTTTGAGCCGATTCCTTTTGCAGATATCTAAGTTACATGTTTATACACATTAATCCGTAGCTAACTCAAAATCTCGAACCTACGCGGTCTGTAAGAATTTTTTTAAGTACCTAATTTGACACCTAACCCTAACTCATTGTAACTTTTTTGCCATTTAATATTTTTCTTAGATTTTTTCGGGTTTTGCTACTAGCCAATCAAAACGCTGTTCCCGAAAATTTGAAGTTGACTGGACAACCTGAAAAAATTTACAGAAAATTTTTTTGAAAACATTTTTAATTGGCTATAACTTTTGTTTGAAAATTCCAATCAACGAACGGACAACGGATTCAGTTTGTAATCTAAATTTATTATTAATTTTTTTTAAATTTGTACATATATCTGTAAATTTCTAAAGTAAAAGGTAAATATACTTAAGGTCGTCCAGTTTGCTAAAAACGGTACATGGTTTTTTAACTATGAAAGATCAATATTTATCTAGTGTAAAATTTATATTTAAATCGACTGCTTAAACAATTTAGGGGAGGCGATGCGCACGCACCCCTCGCCCACCCTTGCGTACGTGCCTGTAAATTCTCTTATAAATTCTTCTAAATTGCAATATAAATTTACTGTTTTAACGCTTAATTATATAGATACTATTTGGTAATAACTATCAACTAATTTATAAAAATATAATATATGGGTTCAGATTATTTAAAATTTATTATCTGAATTTATAAATATGATTTCTATATATAATATACTACGATTACATTTCTGCATGATTAATAAAAAGTTTTAGAAGCTTATAATAATTCAAAATAGGACGTAAAGCTTATAGTTTCAGTATAGTTTCAGTTTATTTATAATTATATTAATTCAAAACCTGCAGAAAACGTTTAATACGTAAATACGCTTTATTGGACTTTTAAGTACAGTATTAGCAAAATTACATATATAGGTACCAATTGGGAATAAACATCGACGATACTATATACATAATTATACTCATGTTTCAGTATGACTAAGATACAATAAAATTATATTAAACTAATAATATTACGTTTACAATTTTAGCAAAACACACACATTTGAAATTAACCCAACAAGCAGGCAAATTTTGTTAATATTTTACAATTAAGCCACTTAATCTTTGAAAAGTAATAAATCAATTAAATCTATAAAAATACGATGACTTCATTGATAAAACTACATTTAAAAAAAATTATCAACACTCATACACTTTTAGTAAAATACAGAGGTTGATGTTGTCTAGATATTTTGAGAACCGTCTCTGGTCTATGTACTTACAGTATAGTCGTTTCTTAACTTCCGTGCCATATGTTGTTTATAGAATGTCTGCGTGACCAACACCTCTCTTACATCCATGGCTGTCATCCATAACTACAGGAGCCTAGCTACACAGCCATTAATTATGATAGGAAATTAAATTACAGCACGGTGTAAAAAATTACCAATGGGACCCATAGTTACTGACCCTATTAGGATAAACTTGTGGGGTGTCTGCACTGAAGTTGTGTCCTAAATTATTTTGTCAGAAAAACACAATTAAATAAATAAAATCAAAAAAATTTAAAATGGAAATTAATGTTTATTTCAAAATATTTACACAAATATAAACCAAAATAAACAATTATTAATTTGAATCGCATATTGTATGTTTCTTTGTCCGGATCAAAGAGTTGGATGAGTGCCTGCGCATCTCAAAAATCTAACTAGCAAATCTTACACCTTTTTCACAGTAGTGCTTGGGAAGAGGTCCTATATCGAATCTATAATGAAAATGTACGCTTTTTAAAGAAATATTTCTAATAATGTTTCTTATTTTTCATTATATACTATAGTAATATACAAAAAATAAAACTAAATTAAAACATATGTGAATTTAATTTTCATAATAGAATGTAAATATATTTTATTTGGTTTCAATTCTAATACCTATTGAATAATCAAAACATTATTGAAAAGAGTGAAAAGAATATCCTTCAACAAAAAATTTAAAAGTAGTTAATAAAAATAATCATTCTGTCAAATATTATTCATTAAAAGCATTGAAAGTATACATTTTCAGCCGATTTTTGTAAATAAATATATTTATTATATGAAATTCTATATGGGTATTAATTCACTATAGACGTTCATCTGCCTACTTCCCACAGTTCAATGTCAGATCGGAGGTAGCAGTTAAAACTGCAAAATGACTTTACCTTTCAAACAAATACTTCCCCATCTGGCTCTCTGAACTCTGACAAATTTCTTCGTGAAATGCTCAAAATTAGAAAACCCCTGAATACCAGATCTCTCCAGCAGATATAATATTTGGTCACACTCTACGCGATGCTTTCACATTCACCAGTAGAATTCTAACATACAAAATTAATTCTCAGATCCGCATCAAAGAAAAGCGCTATGCGCACACGATTCCACAAATCTGTGGAACGTCTAAACCTGTATTCTCATACATTCCCTGGTTTTCATAGTGGTGATAAAGTTTTCGTACAAAAAAAACTGGACCTCATCCAAAAAATGAAAGAAATCTGGGAGCTATTATTAATATGGAATGTCGAGACAATGATCAAAATATGGTGAAAATTATATATGTATGTATCTCCTTCCTCACGCAATTGATGTTTCTTAAGAAAATATACACACCACACAGTCTCTCATGACATGCTTCCCAACTTATAATCCCTCAACTTTCATTGAAACCAATTGCTCACTTGCAGCCACACCACAAACTACTATACCGACTACATCACCTCGATCTGATCCTAAACCAGATCACCTGTGTAACACCTTGACCCACTGGATTTGGTTAGAAAAGAGGCCCAATTACAATTCAATGTCCCCTATTATACCTCAATTGATCAACCTCCTTCCAGTGAAATATATTGATCCAACCAATACCAACTAGAAATTATACTTCGCGCGATACCTGATGAAATCCAAAATTTATCTTTATTCGAATTTAAAGTGTGTTATGTAAATACGGTTAAATATATATATATATAATAATACGCAATTACAGTATTTTTTCTGCGTAATATATACAATTTTGTAATAAATTAGCAATTATATACTTTTTTCAACAAAATTGTACATATTCGCCAAACACTATTTTGGTGGATCATTTTAATAGATATTAAATATTCTTTAAGGGTATGTTACTGTTTTAACTTCATTGAGTATTTTTTTCACTTTATACTGCAATTTTGATGTGTAAATATTGTGTGTATGTATACTAGCTAACAAACAATAATTATTTGTACCTTTAATTGGTCTAAACAATTTTGAATTAATATTTAAGAATGATAAAGTGCTTGGAAATTAGATTTTCTTATATTCCTTTATTATATGTATATATAATCAACGAATTGAAGGTAGTGAAACAATTTATTTTATTTCAAGCCTTCATTTGATTTTATTATTTAGATTAATTTTATTTTTTCAACGTGTCGGTTATTAACTGGAAAAAAGTGCCTAAATAGATACGGAGTCTATATATAGACCCGACAGTTGCGCGGAGTGGTACATTGAAGAGAATGTACCTTATACCTATTGAGCAAACTCATACAAGCGCTCTAATTGTACACAATTATAGACAACAAAAGTGTTAGATTTTTTGTGTTTGAGGTCCAATCCTCTCTGATTAATAGCCATATTGGCTTCTCTCCACTGGCCGGAAAATCTCTTCTATCAAAAGGAAAAGTAAAAACTATTTATAGTTTGATCCTAAAATCATGATCTGAATCACGCAATTTTTAAATACAGAACAATGATAAATACGTAAGTACTATAGTAACACCCAGCATGCTCTAAATTTAGACACGCGTTTTCTCAATAAGTTAATTTAAGTAATTAGTATATATATTTTACAAGTTATCTGTTTTATCAAAATCTGTTTTTAATAAATAGATCAACACTATCTATGAATAAATCAAAATAAATATATCTTCTGTTCAAGAAATATATTAGTCTTTCTAGAAAACCCATTTATTTTTAATTCTATACAAAACGAGATATGGCGCAAGTCAGTTTTCTCAAATTTTAAGCGAATTTAACCGAAAAAAATAAGATTTTAGTGACGGATTTATGACGCATTCCGATTTGTGGCACAAACCATAATTTAAAAATATCCATCGATATTTATGAACGTACAAATGAATAAATTTATCATGCAGTAATAATCATTAATTTAAAAAACGATTAAGAACTTTTAATAATATGCATGAACGACATGTATCTCATAAGGTTTATTTTCTTTCATTTGTGCTCATGTCACAATCACCGGTAAATGCTGAAAATAATAAGCAAACAAAAAAATAATAGGCTTTATTCATCATGGTACATACATGGAAAATTTCAATAACGGAACATTCGAAAAATGAAAAAAAAATAATATTAAAAAATATATTAATTAGAAATTAACATGCACCAGTATCTCAAATATTTAGGAAAAGATTATATTCAAATATTTCAAAGATTATATAAGGAAACTTATTTTAGGCAAAAGGTATTCTGCAGATGAAAACAACATCAATAATAAAATTTGTTTGTGAAAGGAAATTCGTCCTCAGAGATTTGTAAAATATTTTTTTCTGGTGATTTATTTATATGACACATTTCATGGAAGTTCTGTAATACTTGCTCAGAGAGACCGTTAAATGCTCATCGGTTAAATATATTCAACCAATTATTATCAAACGAGATATAGTGTTAGGGTTAGGTATTATATTATAGTATAAAAGTATAGCGTATAGTATATAAAATATAGAAATATAGATTTATATAATAAAATATATAACGGATATAAAAATTAACATGTGCAGCAATATCTTTTAATTTTGTTGTTGTATTATAAAGTTTGTAGTGGTGTAATTTGAACTGGCTATTTTTATTTAAATTACATTTAAACTTATACTTACAAGTATTTTTAAATGGCTTATATAATTTGGTTGAAGAAGAAATGAGAAATAGATATATAAAGCCTTATATTTATTATATTATTAAAAAACATTTTAGGAAAAGCTTATCAATAGATATTATAAAAGTCAAGACGAATGTAAACCAATAATTTATTCGTTTTAACACATAGAACAAAACGAACAGTACAACTCTACAATAACTCTTATGAAATATAAAACATATGAAATATTTAAAAAATAAAATGCATATAAAAATTAACAAAAAATATAAACACACAAAGATGCTATATAATAGATGTTTCTTCACTGTTTTCATTTTTTACGTGTAAAGGTTGTACACGTTCATTTTTTATAATCAAAGTAGTTAAATATTTTGACAAACTTAGTAAAAACAGAAATAATTAAGTGAGTGTTTTTTTATTTAAAATTGATTTTATGTTAGAATATTATTAAATTTTAAAGAGACATATTCAATTGAAATGCCATTCCAAGCTGCCTATTTCAATTTTGAAAATTTCGATATTCCAGAAGGTTCAAACAGTTTTCAAACTAAACATTTTTAATTACTAAAAAATTGGAATAAAAATACAGATTATAATCTAGTGTAAAATTCATCAAATAATGGAGCTGATGCAGTACATTCAGTAAATTTGAATAGAGAGTAAAATAAAACTGTTATAGTAATTTTTTAATTAATTTAAATAAAATACCTAAATCAAAAAAAATATTGAAAATTTATAACAGAAATATTAACAAAATTATTATTAGAAGAATACATATTGTAATATTAGTTTCCAACGACCAAAATATTAATTAAGTTTAATTATATTTGCCCTGTTTTGAAAATGAATAAGAAAGAAGTGTTTTAATAGAAATAATGCGGGACTATATACTACAACTTTCTCGATAAATGTAGTTCAGCTCCAATTAAAAATTCTTCTTCTAAAAAAATTAGATTATATTTTTTCCATGCATTTAATTCTGTCATTCTAGAAAGCTATATTTAGAATAATCAGCATTTTATTTTCGAATGATCTATTCGATAAGATGGAAAAAACGAGCAATAGTTGCATAAAACAATAGTATATATTTTAATACGATTTTAACACAAAATATATAATAAAAGTATAATAATTACAAACTTAGTTTGAAAATTAATTTCAAAATAAGTTTGCTCTTTAATATTTTGGTTTTCATAGAAACGTTTCAGATAATTAGTATTTTTCTTATAAATTGTATTTTTTATTATCGAATATTAAAATTTTATCACACTGTTTCTATTTAATTTATATAATTATATACATATTTCATATTAATTGTATATATATATTTATTTTGAGCCGCTCTGACACACTGCGACAAATTTAATAGTTACTTGTTTATTTAAATATCTGATTATAACATAAAAATTAATTTATAAAAATGAGAAACACAATTTGATGTAAAAATAAACGAAATTAATAAATACAAAATAACATATTTAAAAAAAAATTGAACAAAAATTTGTTAAAATGCTAAAATTGTTAGTAATTGTGTTAGAAGCAATTTGTATATTAAAGAAAATATTTTTTAATTTTGCTTTTTTTCTGCTTATAATAAGCAATTACATTGGCTTCCTAGCTGTTACAAAACGAATACAGTTCGTATGGGTACGTGCCTTTTCGGTCGCTGACCCACAGTTATGGAATGCTCTCCATCAATATGAGCTATGGGGATATCAATAAATTTTGTAAATTCAAACCTATACATTATAAAAGCTCAAAACGCTTTTCTTTTTGTATTAAATTTTATTTAGATAGCAACATTTTATGGTTATTGTAGTAAAATATTTTTCATTGCATTTGGCAACATTGTATTTAATAAATATGTTATTGTTGACTTACTTGTACATTTCTTTTATTTTAAATGTTTATTTAGTAGGTATATATAATTCTTTAATGTTTTCTTTTGTATGGAGCGTATTAAAAACGTATTAAACCTTTTCGGCCGATTTCTCTGCGGATTTCTCTGCCGATTTTCTCTGCCGATTTTGAATTTTATTTATAATATAAAATTTGTTCCTAAAAATAATGTATGTATAATATATAAACAAATAAATATTTTTTTAAAAAATAACGTTATAAAAATATATATATACTTAAATCGGCAGATAATGTATAAAAACTTTTCTCCCGATTTCTCTGCCCATATGGTGAAGAACTAAGATGCGATACTTATTGTGAACCCAGAACCTCATCGCTCGAAAATTCTTCGGGTACACTAAATGTGGCAAAGAAAATACTTAGGGATGCTATTAGTCCAGTAGCCCCAGAACGTGATGAGCCTGTCGGAGAAGAGAAAAATTCATCCAAGTCTAACAGGCGATATCTCCAGCCACAATGTAGCGATGGTCAAGCTATTCAAAGAAATCGGCAAAAACAGCTTGAAATGGGGAAGTTGGGATTATAGGGATGGTTTTTAGGTAATTCTTCTTGAGTATCCTTCTTAGCTGAATTCGATGAGCAACATTTACTTTGTTCCATTGGTTGTCTGTTAGTCTCCATGCACAATGATTGTAAGTGCGAGAATAGGTTTTAATTACCAGAGCATTGTATAATTTGAGTTTGGTCCTTTGTGAGAGTTGTTAATTGTTTCTTCAAATTTTGTTCATGGAGCTAAATGCTTTTTCTGACAGTTCTATTCTTCTGATTGAGTCTTCTTCATCTCCTAACTTAAGCTACCAAACTTCTTCCTCTTTGCTGTAGTGTGTTTGTATGTTTGTGATGTCAGTTTTGAGTTGGTTAACTGATTAATTCCATTTATCTAGATTTATTGGCTATGATTGGTACTTTTTCATCCTTGATAGTGAAATCATAGTCATCTGCATAACAGCTAGTTCTGTAACATATTGATATGGTCTGCTTTTCAGGAAATTCTGTTATTAATTAACAATTTGTCGATCAGACAGATAAACAAGAAATTCATTCATTAAAGAGACAGATAAAAAATTACGAATACATAATTAGATAGAAAAATAAATATGCGTAGATTATATAGAAGGGGCATTGAATAATGCAATAGTAAATCAATGTTTATAATATAATATAGTTTGAAATGTAAATGCATTAGCTGTTATACACATATCACTTGCAAAAAAATCATTTGAAAAGGGCGGCATCAAAAAAGAATAACCTCTTAATTCGATGATTTCATTCCCGAGATTTAATTATAAACTAATCCGTATGCCTGTACGCAACAAATCTACAGTGGACGTATTCGTCGCCAACAGAACGCAATCCGTATGACGAAGATGGTATATGAATTCATCGTGGAACTCAATCAATTCATTCGTCGCCAATAAATTCCATTATTTTAGTTATTTGTGAAAAACTACATAAATATTAGTATACTTTTTGTTACACATTTGGGGTCACATATAAAAGTCGATTGATTGCATTTTTTTCGATTTTAATATTGCCGATTTATTTATTTTTGTTTATTTTAGTTCAAGTTTCATTATCCACATAATATTTCGATTAAGGATTTCGACGTGTATTTAGTTGTATCTTTTTATGATTACAAGGTAATGAAGGAAGAATATTTATAACAGTTTATAAATTACCAATTAGATATAATTAGTAAATTTTGTTTTGTGGAAAATATAATACACATGTCAGGAACGTTTTGAGTGTTGGGGGTCTCGATTTTTAAAGGGCACTTTAACTATTTTTTTTAAAGATTTTCTATAAAATAACATGAAAAACGTATCACCAATAATTACACTCCATTATTTTACTTTTATATTTACACTTGGAAAAGGAAATGCTTTTCAATATTTTACTAATATCTCAAATTCTATAATAGTTATAATCATGAAATGTTGTACTTTTAATTTTAGGGTGGAGGGGGGGGGGGGCTGAAACATATGCCTGCATGTTGTGTCAGTATGTATTACATACTTAAGAAATTTTTACATTTTAATGTTATGATAATTTTTAAAACAAACACCATTTTTTAGTAATAACATTGCTTTAAATCTGGAGAATCATTTGAAAAATTATATTTTATTTAATGATATTTTTAATATAAAAATATTGAATATGTATTGGCCACCAGCCAGCATTACATGTATTTTGAATACCAAAATGTATTTACATTTTTACTTTCTTAAAAATTTAGAATTATTTTCTTTTTATATTTGATGGAGTCTTTTTTCCATGGCATTATTACCTATAGATTTTAGTCTTTTCCTATCTATTTATATGGTATATATAAAATATGCTTTGCATGAGATCTTGTTCATAACAGCCATGATTTGTTTGCAAATGTTGATTTTTAAATTTTTGTATACAGTTTTAAGATTACCCTGTGATATCCCTATAATACATAATTACAGTCCAATGAACCACAAATTTTGTCAAATAAGTTTTAAAAATGGTTTCAGAAAAGGTTATTGGTAATAAATGTCCCATCTCAAAAATGTCCATAGGATGGGATGGAGTGGTAAGTATTAGATGTCCCAAAAATAAGTATTAAACATCCAAACACACCCTAGGGATGTTTATTATAAATTTAAAAAATAGGTAGTAAACATCCACTGGATGTGGGAAATACAATTCCCACAAAATTTAAAAATTAGTTAATAAAACTAATTTTAAATATCATGATAAATTTTTTTTTAATAATTATTTAAAATTATTTTTTACCTTGTAATTTATAATTAGTTTTGTTAATTAAATTTTACTTTTTCAGGGTTTGGATGTCCAGTGGATGTTTAATACCTATTTTTGGGATGTTTAATACTTATCACTCCATCCTATGGACATTTATGGGATAGGATAAGACATTTATCACATATAGCCTCAGAAAAGTCTAATTTTTTTGATAATTGCATATAATCCATGACTGTTTGTGATGGATATCCAACTGAACAAACTGTTAGTTGCATAGCTGAGTATACTTTTGTACAAAAGTCAATATTGTGAACAACTAAAATGAAATATGAGACTCTCTGAATAAAAATCTGTTAATTATGGCATGGATTTTGTCACTCTCTTTATATATAACTATTTTGTATTATTATGTCTAAATAATATAACTTTATTTATATATTTACAAAAAAATAATTATTTTTAATAAATGCATCTTATAGGTATGTTGCACCAGATAATTGTATAATGTTTAAAGTTATATCCTTGCTCATAAAATTAAGTTAATGAAAAATATAGTAAGTATGAAACATATTTCTGTTGTTTTACAGAAAATCATTTTTTCCAGTTTTTAACTTGTGTGTAAGCATTGTGAGTACTACAAGCCAGTACTTGTCCACTATGTATACATCCTGAAAATTATATATATCCCAATAGACCTATCACAAAACCTAGTTCATTCTAACAAAACTAAAGCTGTCTTAATCATCCAACAATAAAACATCTATATACAGATTACTTCAGGCTGATTTTTAAACATGAAAATATTCCTTGATCATTATTTTTAAAGATCTTCATCAAAATCACAGAAATACCAGAACTAATCTATAACTTACCTTAAGAAGCAAACTCATATTAATATAGTAAACTTATATAATGAACCTATACTACAAAATAATAACTATAATAAAATATGCTATCAAATTCAGGAATATTATGTATATGAATACTCAGTAAATACTCAAGAATAAACTTGCAAAATAAAATAAAAACACAGACTAATTTAGAATTACTAGAATTATTTACAAGAAAATACAAATAATAGTGCAATAATCCAACTATTAAAAGTAAAACAAAGCACAAAATCTTTATAAATTTGCTTTTATTTTATCTGTCAAAATTTACCTGCTTTAGCAGCCAATCAGAATTGAGTATTTTTGTAATTCTATTTATTTCTCCTCCTGCAGCACAAAATGGTCAAACATTTTTTCTCACCTAGCACCAAGTTAGTTAAACCTATCTTTGTAGATTTAGCTAGAATTTAATTAGAACTCAATAAAACTAGTGTAAATGTCATGGCAAGATGGTCTTGTCATCTTTGCAAGAGAACCAAATTTTCATGACAAAACAGTCTTGCTATACAGATTGAAATGATTAATTTTTTCTCCAAAAGTCTTAAAAAATAATAAGGCAATAAACAGTGTTCATACTGGTCTTAAAAAACTGGAAAGTCTTGAAATTTAAAATGGTCATTATTATCAGTTTGATGGTCCAAAATTATATGAACCATTTTAGAAAAATCAATAACAAATGGAAACAAGTAAAAATCTGGGAATTTTATTAAATTTCCTGAGAAAACTCATTGTCTTTGATTTTATTTTTAATCAATATTATGCTTATATATCTAAACAAAGTAAAAAAAATCTCACTTCTATTGCTCAGACCATTTTTTAGAATTTATGAAATATAGGCTGATCCATAAGCAAGGTCCTATTTAATTGAAATTAAAAAAAAATATCTGCACAGTTATTCAAATCAAAATTTTCTATGGAAGCAGACAGTGAGAAAATAATTTTTTTGATTGAATCCTTGTACCAGAATGGTATGAAAGGTGTTGATATCCACAACATAATTGTAACAGCATATTGATTTTGTCTTTTGGATTGGTGGACATAAAATGATGATTTAACAAAATTGTGGTTTCACACAAAGTGGGTGCCATATTTTGACTCCATGCATTTGTGAACAATGAGTCACTTGTGGTCAACATTTCTTGCAGACATTTGACTCTCATCTCACTAAAAAAAGATTGATTACAACTAACGAGAAATGGTTCTACTTACAAAAACTGTGCCCAAGAAATATTTTTGAATCATGGATTGGATCACATGGCGATATTCCTCTACCTTAAACTATGGTGATTGTTGCCATTAGTCCTTCATAAACTCATTATTATAAAATTCTTCCTCAGGCTGAATCAATCAATGTAGAACGTTATATTCAATTCCCTGACAATATGGGTAACCATTTTACAAAGAAAATTCCTTTGATTCTTTTTCAAAATGAAGATCCATGGCATTTCTAACAATAGGAGATATTAGTGATCAATTGATTTTGTCTTTTGGATTGGTGTATTGCATTCTGAATGATGATTTAGCAAAATTGTGGTTTTACACTAAGTGGGTGCCATATGTTTTGACTCCATGCATCTTATTCAGGACAATGCTCATCCCCACATGGCTCAATGGACAAATGAATATCTGGATGGCAAAAACGTCACACTTCACAAACAGCCAGTTTATTCTCCTGATTTTAATCTGTGTGACAGATATATTTTTCCACATCTAGAATCTATTCACAGTAAGATGATATTGATCAATTTTTGAGAACCCAGTTCCCAAAACAGAGGATGGAAAAGGCTCTAGTCAATTTGATTGCAGACATCAAATCCATAATTGAAATAAAAGGCAAATTTTTGTAATTTGTTTGTTGGAAAATCCTCTCGATAAATTGTGTTTATGTACATGTTTATGTAAAATGCATGTAATTTGTTATACTATTAAATAAAAGAACGTTTTCTACGAAAATTTTGTAAAAGTAATTTTCTGTAAATTAGGACATTTTTACAGATCAGCCTATATATTATTAAATGCTGCAAAGAGGAGAAAATGGTAATTTCTTTCAAATGTCTGACATTAGCTAGTGAGGTGGAGGAGGAGCTGAGAGCTAAGCGTAAAATCGTAATCTGAAGCTGAAATCGTAAATATCTTTATTGTTAGAAGCTTCTTCCTAATACTGTTATGAAGAACGGAAATGTGGAAATTTCAAGGAAATGTATTGGAGGCAAATGCTTGTCATGATAAGGCAATGGGTAAGGAGAAGGAGATCTTGATCATTGACATTTCATTAATAGAAAAGGAAAAAGGCATGTGCACTTGATGGGATATGATATATAAGACTCCCTTGTGTTAGTAATTGTAGCCTAGTTATTGTAATGTTAGATTAGTATCATGTGTTGTTTAAAATGTACAGTAATGAATATTGATTTGTTGTATTTGTAGTTATATTGATCATGTGCATTTTACTGCAAAATCCGGGAATAATCAGGGAATAT
Organism: Vannuccia rotundouncinata; assembly: GCA_034780395.1. NCBI lineage: Eukaryota > Metazoa > Platyhelminthes > Proseriata > Coelogynoporidae > Vannuccia > Vannuccia rotundouncinata. Next base: position 1,711 of record JAUZNC010029326.1, on the reverse strand, counting down.
GATTCTGAAAAAAAGTGGGGGGACCCAGTATACAGCAATTTTTTATAGAGTTGTAAAGAGCTGTAATTTCTTATTGAATCTTGAAAAAGTCTTAAAATACTTTGATTTATGTTTTTAGTGAATATTTATAACATTTTATTAGTATGCGCAATTTCATATAAAGCAAAAAATAAATATTATAATGTATATTATTTATGTTATTGTATTGGTATATTGTTATATTATTTGTATTCATAACAAATTTGAATAGCAATTCCAAGTTGGTTATGTACACTGATATAAATGATGACTGATTATTTTTGTATTATTTACCTGTAAAATATATGTTAATTATTAAATCAATACATAGTAGATATATAATATTCATAATTTAATACTAACTTTTAGAATATTGTAATGACCATGAAAAATATGGGAGGTATGTATAGCAATATTTTACTGTACTTGCAATTTTACTTTTATTAATAATATTTTTTCTTGATATCTATTATAATGTTTGTTTATCTGCATTAACCTTCCATATATTTATTTAATTGTAGTCACTATGGCAACCAGTAGTGAGGGTATGGAGGAAGAGCATGGTGGAGGTCCAGGGCGTACTTTTGAATGTAATATTTGTTTAGATACTGCCAAAGATGCAGTGGTGAGCATGTGTGGTCATCTTTTTTGTTGGTCTTGTCTTCATCGATGGATGGAAACTCAGCAAGCCAGTGCTGTTTGTCCTGTTTGTAAGGCAGCAATCAGCAAAGAAAAGGTAACTAGTTTATATAATAATTGTTTGTAATATTGTTGTGGTTACATTTACCTAATATTTTACTAGGTCATTCCACTCTATGGTCGGGGCAGTACTGATAATAACGATCCACGAGAAAAAGTTCCTCCAAGACCCTCTGGTCAGCGAACAGAACCAGAGCCACAAGGTGTAAGTTGATCCTATAAATATTATTTTTTATAATTTCGTGTCGTTGCTAAATTGGACTTAAATAATTATGTTGCTGCATCAATTGTAAACATCGATAACATTTAATAAGCCAAGAAATACAAAAAAGAATTATTTGTCATATCAAATGTGAATAGATATAATAGAATATTCTCTGAAGTATTTAGGGTATCCACTACTTGAAAAAATGGGAAGGAGCTGAAAGTATTTGAAAATCCAGGAAACCCTGTTGGAATCTTGAAAAAATTTCAAACAATAAGGTTGATCCACTGTAGTCTAGAGGACGGATCGTGCAAATAAAGTAAAAATTGATTAATTAATTTCATCTTTTTATAATTAAAATTTTTACAGACTGTATTTCTAGAAAATTATTTGAAAGTATGTTAGAAACCCTTTAAAATAATTCCAAAAAGTTGGTGGACACCTTGGTTTGTATTCCTGTAAGAAAATGTTTTCCGTATGTCAACCTCCTATATATTTTTTAAGGTGACGTAACAGGCCTGTTATTTTTCAATTCAGTAGGAATATAAACTAAATAATATGATCTACATAATAATGTATGTTTTATAAAACATGGAATTTGACAAATTAAATTTATTTTTACTTTTATTTAATGAATTTTCAATTGTAGATATTCTTCATTTGTACGTTTAAATCATGGATTAAAACCCTCCTTATGACTAATAAATCTGATTATACAGGGTGCGCCATAAGTAACCGAACCCATAATAAAAAAACTATTTTCCTTAAATGTAGCGCTGCATGTTATAT